>QZGG01000581.1:0-121663 GCA_006409495.1 Sedum album | reverse complement strand
AATCTGTTATATAACCGGTGTGAGAGCATAACAACTAGGACAAATTCATTATAAAAAAGAGTTCATCTAAACTGACTGTACATTTATCAGCATTGCTAGCCATAACTCTTAAACATTCTGACCAAGTCAACTTACCCATTGTCTTCGTTCAGCCAAATAACAAAACCATAAACATCAAACACAGCTGCATTTAACAACACACCAAACAAAAAGCCGAATATCGAACATATTGCATGTAAATATATGACCAACAAAAAAAACTCTTACATAAAGATCAGCCATAACACCACGCAGGTGAACAAAAACCAGAAGAGAAATTTGGAAGGCGAAAACGCCATTTTCGCGGCGCTCTTCCCCTGCAGATTCACAGAAAACAAAATACGAAATCCAAAATGGCGAAATCAATTCACGGCCTGTTCAGAAGGAACGCATACGAAGCTTGCAACAACATCCATTGAGCGGCTAGGACATGCGCGGATCGAGAATAAACCCTAGAATTGAGGAGAAGGTGGTCGCGAAATGGAGCAAGGTGGCGAATTAATTTATCGATTAAGGCGGATCTGAGCGTTGAAGAGATATTTATAGTCGTGAATAGATCCGTGAGATGTGCACGACGAGCATGAAGGCGATGATGAACTCATCAATCGTTTCACATCAGCGCGGGCATTCATCTCCTGCTGTCACGCGCACGATTATCGGATATGCGGACTCGCAGTGTGGGAACCAATTACCAAACCCTCACACTTCATACAATTACACTTAAGTACCCTCACTTCTCATAAATTTATAAAATTTCATTTTACTAAGAAAATAATACACTATTATGCTTTCAAGGAACTGAGGCACTAAGCTTAGTTTAATTTGGAAATTATAATATTGACTGCATATCAGATTATTTGAAACCATCCCATTTGATAAAAGGTAAAGGGTCCAATGGTAAACTAAAGATACGTTTACATCAGTGCTGACCATGTACTGACGGAGCCTGTTGCGCACTGCATACAACTTTCATAATCCAAATGTTGATCTGCCTAAAGCTCAGGGCTGACCAAGTAGCTTTGAATCACATGCCACGATCTTGACCTGGCCAATGTGCTCCTGTTTGTCATCAGTTTTAAGCAATGCATCTTGCAAAATAAAAGTCCAAACATTGTCACAGAACCTGTATGTGTGCAGATGACCCTGCATGAATACCGATTCCAAAACAAAATCAGAAGTGCAGTGCAACAATACCGCCAAGTTCCAGTGGATGTTCACATATACAGTTATATAAAACCTGGATGCTAATTCCATATGTTTACCGCACCAGTTATTTAATGGAACTAGTAACTTGTGTTGCAATAAAGATTGAACGACTTGGAGCATCCTCACTAGTTTCATTGTCAAATTCAAATTTCCATTTAATTTTTAAGCATATGATGAAATATCAAATTCAGCCAGTCTTTTGTATGATGAAATATCAAATATCCTCAATACCATCAGTAGCTCAATACAGCCCAAGTTTACTACTACCTAGTCCTAGTCTAATTAGACAACCAACTCCGTGACAGAAAAACCGAGATGCCTACAATAAGCTTAATGAACCATGTCTACAACCAAAATAAAATAGCAAATAGATGTTGTGGAGATCAACCATTTGGACGGGTTCCTGACTCCTGTCCTCTTGTAAGGGTACAAAGAAAAAATAAATATTGTACCTTGAGCGTTATCTTTGTCTTGACTCGTGTCTCTAGTGCTTCAGTAATTGACTGTAGTAACAAAATCAACATACGTTTCTTATTTTTTGAACACACGTGATAAAATGCGAAACTACGCACCTTGTCGAATTGGATGAGGACTTGAATAGCAAGTTCCGGAGAAAGAGAGCCACTAGAAACCATCTCATCCAGAGCCTCCGTCAAGCACATCCCAATCGTTGATCTCCGGTACAGCTCAAACGTCGCCATTCCACGTCCCTAAATCTGTCACACAAATACTTGAGATTTAAAAACACTCATCATCACTACGAAACAAAAAGATAACGATTCTCAGAAATTTCATGAATCAATTCATCATCTACTCGATTTCAACACAAGTCGATACGAATTCATACAATCGGACTAAATCGGAATCAATCGCAACAACTTTCGAGATCCGAAGCTACTCGGCTCGGAGCAGCGCCTGACAGCCACGTCTACCAAAGCTTCGTAAATGGTTGCGGGAAGTAAGATTTGGGGCTTTTTATACCCTAACCTTTTGAATCCTCGCTGCTTTTTATACACGCGAGAGTCGGTGAAGATTGTAAAGATTTGGGCTTTTTTGACCGGGCCCAAAATACCAAGTGTCGCTACCTGACTACCTGAGTTGGTAGATTTTCAACTTAGACAATAGATTCATTTATAATTTGATATTTCACGGTTATTATATACAACATATCATATTAATAATTCTTTTTAAATAAATCTTACAACAACATATGCTTAATATACTTTTTACATCTCTTGAAAATGGTGTTCAAAACTAATTTTAATATTTTTAGTGCTTATGGGCGTGTTTAATGAGTAATGTGGTTTTTGGTAAAACTTTGAATTTAGGTTGAAAACATTAAAATCACTATGTATAAGTAGGACTTAGACGGAAATTACTAAATGGAAACTTTAGAAACGGAGCGCTTATTGACTTAAACCAAATTATAAATTTACATAAACATAAGATAAAAAGCATTCATGTCTAATGTTGGTTTGAAACGCAATTTTGCATCAGAAAGAGTATAAGGATCAGAATGTAGGACACCCATCGACTACAACCCTTTAGCAGTCGGACAAGATGCAAGAGGACAATGTTCTTCGGATCCCCACCAATCGAGCTTGATCTCCGTCATCTGAAGACCAAAGTAGAGCAGCAAAGTCGAGAATGCAAGGCCTGCGTCAAGGCCGGCAGAAAGCACGTAATTGTACCTAGTCCACCATCCTTTTCTGTACTTGAAAACAAAGTAGTTAAACACAACACCCAGTATAATCCAAGAATTGAAGTTAACGGCTGTGGCTGGAGGCATGACTCCTGTTGCCCCTAGGAGGACTGGGAGGTTGATCAATGGGATCCATTTATGTGAAGGGAATGCCTTGTGGAGGAGGTAGACGATGAGCGGACCTATAGCGCCAATCAGGAAGAACCAGTTGAGAGCATTATAGTATCCATGCTTTCCAAATAGTCTAGATGGACCAATTAAACCCCAAATGACTGATGCATCGAAGAATACTCGGTCACTTGGGCAGGTCCAGGGACTGTTTGCTGGAAGGACATCCTTTTGGCAAATGTTGGGGATGGATGTTAGTAGCCACCATGCTGTGAGGACATTTATGATACCAGCAAGAATTGTCCCAATCGTCTGTGTACAAAGAAAATCAAATTTTTAACACAAACAACCAGGATGTGTTCGTTATAATAGTATTTATAAACAAAGAGACTCTGACTGACCTGAACAATAAACATGGAAATGGGAGGGATTTTCATGTAATGTCCAAGTTTGAAATCACTGAGAAATGAGAGTGCCTGGGACATACTAATATATCCGTATGTTTTGAAGCAGACATTGGCGATAGGTTTGCCAGGCAGAATCAATCCCATAACATACTCTGTAATAATGTTGAGTCCTGGAGTCTGTCATTAAATGGAAAATTCTAACTCCATCAAATTGAACGCTCACACTCATACCAAAAAGGGTGTTTCTAATTTCAACAAAACAGGGAGGCTGACCTGATTTGTGGTGGCAGTGATGATACCGATTGGGAGTGTGAAAACCAAAGCCATTCCAGCAGCAAATATGAGACCCCACCATGGGAGTTGAACTTCATCTTTCATGACAGTACAGAGCACCAGTGACAGAACAAAGGAGATAGCCATTAAAGCGTAAAACCACCAAGCTGGTACATCCTTATATTTCTTCATTAGTCTTGTATGTATGTCCATTTTTGATCTAGTTGAGTTCTTGTACTGCCTGTATATCTCCCTGTTATCACAAAAAATGTCATAATGTCTTACTGGTATCATGATATGACCAGGTAATTAGTATGATATATGCTTTACTTACTTGCCGTTGAACAGAAGGACATGAGAAAGTGTGGCCACCACAGCGGCGAACCCAAGTCCATATGAAATGGCAAAGAACCCACTTAGATATATCGGGCCTTTCTTCTCATAAGCTCCGATATCCAGCTCAAAATGTTTGTTCACTAAATCAGTCACTTCGTATAGTTGTCCAGCACCATCAAACAAATCCGAAGAGAAGATAGGGAATCTCTTGGCCCCATACAGATTAAAACCCCAATAAGCTATTGGCATTACAAGATAAATATACAGAACATAGCCAACAATCACATTGACAATAGCAAAAAATGGGGTGATGAGAGGACTTCCCAAGTATGACGCCACAACTGACCAATCAAAGGACAAAGCACCTAGACCTAAGCCATTCATGCCTGAGCCAAGCTGTTGAGCTGTGACAGAATTCGGAAAGACCCAACAGACCCAAGAGAAGTATGAGAGTGCTGCCATAAAATAGCCTGGAACTATGTACCAGACAAAGCTGCATATAAGTGCTATTGCGAAGAACTTTCCTCTTGACATTCTCGAATTGTCTTTCTCGTGCAAGGCACTACAAATTACAACAACAACCAGTAATTCAGAGTTAAGCATTAGTTATTAAGTTCTTCAGGGCCTCGTCTCAAGCACAAGTTATAAAAACGTACATATCAAGCACAGATGAATTTACCCAACACTTCCAATCAAATATTAGAAAGCACATGCAACAAGAATATATATACTCAAAACAAATGATACACATAATGTTAGTTCAGGAGTATATTGTTTCAGTTTTACCCTCAGATCAACTTTGTGATTCTTTTCAGGACATTCAATTTTTATGTACTGTCAGTAGATTTTTGTTTCCAGCAGTTCATTTTGACATTTGATTTTAGAAATAAAAATTTATCATCTTGTCATCATCAAACTATCGTGAGGGAATTAAATCAAAGTATTTCAGTACCTGAATAACGACACCTGCATGACAGTACTAGGCCACCACATTTCAGCCGGATCAACTACATATTTGCGCAGAATCCCAGCCCATCCGTACCCCAAAACCTGCCCACACCAACACATAATAAGCCATTGGAAGCAAATTCAATACACGATTACCTCTGCAACTGGGAATTAAACATATACACATAAATTATCAGTACCTGGGTCGTAATGACGAGAATGAAGCTGGCCAGTAACGAAATCTTACGTAAATAAAAAGCCTTAATGATAGTAATAATACTAATAGCATAAGCTCCACCACTACCAAACCCTGATCCAGCATTAGCAAACATAGATATCAACACATGTTCCTTCATATTAAACGGACCCGGGTTAAGCGAAAACTCCCACGACCCGACCCGAAATTTCCTATCTGGCAAAACCCGCGCCATCAACCGCCCGATCGGCAGCGACGCAATCTGTATAGAAATCATCGTAATCGTCAACGGCTCCGTCCTGTAACTGAAGAATATGTTAACGAATGAGAGCAACGCACACGAGATGAGTCCAAGGAACCACATGCGGAATGTGTAAACTGGTAGTGACGGATCATCATCCGTCGGCACTGTGAGACGCACTTGCTCAACCGTTGAATTATCTTCCGGCGGCGCGTCGGGGATATCGAGCGACGTGACGGAGGCCATATTGTGCGCGTGGATTGCGATTGAAGCTTGAGACGCTTTGTTTTTCGAATTAGTGGTAATGTAAATTAATTAGATTGAATGTTTTTATAAGATTCTTTTAATTTTCATAATTTGTTATTATCACTATTTTTATGTGAATATTTCTTTCTCCAGCGGTCATTATCTTTTCTTTTACGTTGAAAATACGTTTAATTTAGATAACTACTTTTTGAATTCAAATTATAATTAGAAAATATTTTTGTAAATTTAGGGATGAATCGGATTTGGAGAATGAATGATATGGTAAATATTAAATGTATTTAGTGTGGAAAATAATATTACCAAAAAAGAATTTAAATGGATACATTTTTCAATGAGAAACTATTTAAGAAAGTGAATCATTATCAAAAAGGAAGTGTATGGTTGATTTTGGCTAGACAACTCTACAGTTGGTTACGTGACGTTTTATTTTTTGCTTGAAAATGTTTGAAAAGGCTTTTCATCCGTCTGATACCTTCTAATTTTGTTGAGATTTATTACTAGGAAAAGGCATTACACATACATTTCCGTGCCGTATTTTGTAAATTTGATAAATGTTTGATGTATAAAAACGTGCCAAAAGTATCTTCTAACAAAAATTGACGTAGCAGACTGTACCGCGACATAGAATTGTATAGAGAATCTTTGAAATATGCGTCTTTTTGACTTTTTGTTTACTAAACATACTTTAAATATATATTAAATGTTTCTGTATTTCAATATGTTAATTAAAAACGCTTCAAGTATCTAACCTCAGAGAATATTTATCAAAAATGTTTTTGTCCCATGAGAATTTAAAATTAATCATAAAATCTTAGCAATCAATACAGAGAGAATAATTTTTGGGTAATGTGATATTATGAACACTCCCTCCGTCCCACTATGTTTGATCACTTTGATTATTTAAACCTAACATATAATAAAATGCGGACAACTTTGTGGGAAGGAGGGGGAATGAGATCCTGTGCTGCGAACAGCAATATGCAGCGGATCCAAAACACAGAGTTTAAACGTAAAACTATGTAGTTCAGGTATAAAACTACGTCATTTTAGAAAGGGTTCAATAATTTTTAATTTGGGTTTTAGTAAAACGGCATAGTTTTACAAACATTTAAACTAAACTACGTAGTTTCCAATCCGCTGCACAATGCTGTACGCAGCACCGGATACGAGTCCGAAGGAGGGAGCATTTATTAGTGTTAAAACACCTCCAAATTGATGTGTAAATTAATTGTGCAGAAATATACTCCCGTATTATGTTAATTTTGCGATTTGATTTGATGATTTCTTCTATTTTAAATGTCGTCCTTGAATATAATCAGCAATTTTTTTGTCTCCGTCTTATAAAAATATATTTATCTCTTTTGATTTTTTAAGTATTATAATCAGATAATGTGAGATATTCTTATTGTGAATAGAATCCACGTATAAAGTTCAGTTACAGTGTTTGGAGGGTTTAATAATAGCCAACGTGATAGGTATAATCAATGAGTAAATAGGAATTGTAATATAATTATTAATTAATTTTAATTACAGTACTTATTACCAAGGAGGCGAATTGGTAGCTTCCATTATCAGATCAAGCTTTTCCAACTGAGGAATGTAATGCCAGATGTGCTTCAGGTATTGCATTATAACACGTGGAAGCTTGCATCTTCCAGCCAGAATATCAACTAAAGCACCATAATATACGTTTCGAAAACTTTAAACTGATTTATATCAAATGCAAGCTGCATAGCCACTAATAGTGCCTCACATTCCATCACTTTCAAATACGCACGCAGCTTTAACATCCCAAATAACTGACCCATGGTCAACTGAGTTAAAGATGAAACCGGATAAATCACAATACAAATAAACTGATTTTTATCCATATGACAAGAGCAGTAAAACATTCGATCAGCAACCACAAGAAAATTATCGCCCACAATATTATTGAATATCAATGTTTAATTCGACTAAATTAATACTCCCTCCGTTTCAAAATAATTGTCCCACTTGAGATTTCACACATATTAAGACAAAATGTTTTCATCCATATATACCCTTATTCAATGCGCATTGAATTAGTTCAAAAATCATCATTAATCTTGTCAAATAATCAAAACATGCATTGAAATATACCCATTTTTACTTTGGTATGCGGAAACATCAATAAATGGCATGATTAAATGCTTAAATGAAAGTTGTAATTAATGAGATATGTAAGGGTAAATTGGGAATTTTCTTATCAAATAGTTTCCTAATGTAGTAAGTGGACAATTAATTTGAAACATCTAAAAAAGGAAAGTGGGACAATTATATTGAAACGGAGGGAGTAATATTAAGAGAAGGATTAAAGCCCAAAAGATGGAAGATTAAAGGAAGAGAGTGGAGTTTTTTAGAAAAGTATGGAGAATGTGAAAAGATTATACTTTAGCTAGATATTTTTAGAGGTTAAATTTAGATCCTTGAATGAATTTAATTATCACCGTCCATTCCATAAGTGTAGTAGTATAAATAGGAGTCTTTTGATGTGGATTTAATATCTCGAGTTGAGTGACAAAGAGTGAGTGTGAGGTGTGAGTATCTCTAGTAAAAATTTCTCACTTATATAATAAAATCCGTCTACGTAAGTTGCGCATTATAGGGGTGTTGATATATTTGTATACTTTTTGCACTTAGTGTGAGGTTTATTTTGCTTGGTCACATGGAATGGAATTGATCTTATCAAAAACAAGTATTTGATTTATTTGTAACGTTTAAAAATATCACTAGGTAGAATTAGAGTATAAATGATGGGCTGATATACTAATTATTATGATGTCTCTATAGAAAATATTTATCCATCTCACTATAAGCCATGCATTTATTTACATGCATTTAAAGTTGTGCACTTTTTAAGTAATAATTATACCTTTCGCAATATGCTCAATTACTACAACTTTCTAACAGAGTCCCTATGTACGCGTGTACACACAGATGTCTATGTATCGATCAATCAAACGGCTTATAACATAGTAAATAATGATGACCAACTTGGTTATTATGAGTATCTCAAGCAATTCATTACTTTTGATGCTTCAAAAGATCAGTTTCGTGACAAGATTTAATAAATCCCTATCTTGGCTGTTGACGAGCCTTAATAAATCTTGCTCGAGCTCAGCTCGATTAGTTTTTGCCTGCTCGAGCTCGGCTCGCGAGCTTGATCAATTATTTTTTATTTTTAGTATTTTATTATTTTTATTTTTATTTTTTTGATCAATCATAAGCTTGTAAACGTGCTGCTCGAATTCATATAAACAAGCTACTCGATTAATTATTACCAACTACATGAATTCTCAATATATATAGGTTATTCATAATCATATAAGTATGTGATTAATTTAATTGAAAAAATAAATTAATACTAATCGAGTATATAAACAAGCCCTAATCGAGCATATAATCGAGCCTTAATCGAGCATATAATCAAGCAGGTAAACGAGCCGTTCACAAACATAAATGAGCCGAGCACCACTCTGCTCATGTTCGGCTTGTTTATTAATCGAGCCGAGAAACCATGCTCAAGCTCGGCTTGTTTATTATCGAGCCGAGCTTTGACCGAGCTTGCTCGCGAGTAGCTCACGAACACTCGGCTCATTGACACCCCTATGCGCAACCCAACAAATATTAGAAATAACTCAAACTTATCAAAAAAAAGTAACAAAAAGCAGATATTTGCAATTTTGCACACAATTGATAGAATAATCCATATTCATATATTGCAAATCAAAGAAAGTTGCAAATTAAAAAGAAGATTTGTATTACAATAGCGTTATTGTTCAGCAGAAGAAAAACTAGTTGAATAACTGGATGAACTGCCATTCTGCATAATTCCTTATTTTTGAATCAATCAGAGCTGCAAATGTCAGAGTGATTGGGCGTCGAAATAGATAGAGATGAACCATGGTTAGATCTCTAAAGAGAAGAGATATAGTAGTAGCGCATCTGGTTTGTATACTTGACATGTTCACCAAGTTGATTATTGACGACCAATCTGTCCGATAATCGTACGCCATTAGGGTTTGGATGGTGATGATCAGAAGAAAGGTTTACCAGACCAATCAGGTATAAAGGTCTTATATGTATTTAACTACCTTAGTTAATACTTAATATTATGTTAATTTTAATAAGAGAAGAGATCACATATAAAGTGCTATATTTTGTAAAAAATATAAAATCATCTTCCCCTTTAATTACTTTCAATCCGACGGTTTATAATAAATATGTAAAATTAAATTTAAAATCTCAATAACTATATCAAAAATACGTTGCCAAAATTATACCTTTAATATATGCCAAACAATTCAATGTAGGATCAATCACATATATTTTGAGTTCAGATGTTGTAAGCAAGAATCTCGGTTACTGTATAGATTATGTATGTTACGACAGATTGTTAAACATGATTCATGAATCATACATTTATACTTTTTGAACCATACATATTATGTATAATTTTATATATTCTAAAATATGGTCCATGATTCATATCTTTATAGTTTTTGAACCATACATATTATATATGATGGGTTAAATTCTAGAGAGGCATGTAATTTTTGTGAGACGGAGTGACATCATCTCAACCATTGATTTGTTTGACCTCGCGGTTGAGATTAAAGTTGGTTTTTGTTTAAGTGGTTGGGTTTGCAAAATGTAGGGGTGGTTGAGAGTAGCGGTTATTAATATCAACTGTTAGATTAATAGAAATTAACGGACGATATGATGTCTCTCCGTCTCACAAAAAATTGATGGTCCTCCTAGAATCTTATCCAAATATGATTCTATAAATTTGTAAACATGATTCATGAAACACACCTTTATATTGTTTGAACCATTCATATATATATGATTCGATTAATTGTTAAACATGATTAATGAACCATACCTTTATATTTTTTGAATCGTACAGATATGTATATTTTCAACAGCTTGTTAATTACGATACAAGAACCAAACGTATTTATTTTTTGTTTCTTAATGAACTTCGTAACATATAGCAAATGGAATCGATTTTTTCTCGTCAACTCTTATGTGTTAAAGACAGTTTCTTTGACGCTTCGTAGAAGTGATTGCGGAATAAAACTACTAGTTCATGTTCAGCTGAGATGTCCACAGATGATCCACATCTCGATTTTCTGGGCTATGTTTTAGTAAATCGAAATCAATGTCTAAAAAACATACAACTCGCGAGACGACAATATTTTGTCAATTCTGATATGATCCAAATATTTAAACTATATGGTTAAAGAACCATACATTACAGTATTTTGGACTATGTCCATTAAGAATCGTAATTACAATTAACACAGGATCGAATCAAATTTTGATTTGGAATGCACGTTAACTATTGTAATCAGTTGGAAGATTTTAAAGAGATATTATGTTAATCAGATTTTCAATGTAATTATTTTACGTCACTTTACATATTTGTCCTTTTGTTTTATTTTGATAACAATTTAATTGTGTATTTTAAATTGTCCGATTGAAATCAATTAAAGGTTAGCATGATTTTATATTTTATATTTAGAGTAAGGATCAGGTGAAAAGTGTCTTTTGGTTATAAAATAAAAAGATATCTCAACCGTTAAATATTCAGATCGGACGACTATTAATTTAGGGGGCTAAATATAATTAATTGAAACATTAAATACGAAATTTTGATTTTAAAAACTAGGGAAGGGCAGATTAGTCCACAAAAAATCAAAAATCAATCGGTTTTGATTTTTTTTCTTCCATAAATCACTCTCCCCGTATAATCCTCGTTTCCGATTTTGTCAAAACCCCTAAAATCCTGAATTGAATCTTTATCACTAATCAGCTTCAAAACAGCATCCAACAATCGCCAATTGAAATCGCAGCGGAGTCGAAATTAGGGTTTCTTATCTGCGACTCCAGTCCTTCAAATCCAAATTCTTCTTCAGAAAATACCCAATTTGGAAAACACACAGTGTAAGAAAGCGAAACTGCGTCCGACATTCTATTACGTCCGACATTCTTTTACGTCCGACAGATTTGCCGTGATTGGTTTTCGAACTGCAGATTCGATTCAGATCATCATGCACTCGTCATCCCACTTTTTCCAACTTCAAATATACACCTCTGCTCTGCAAACCCGCTTGTTAAGTCGGAGAAGAAGATTTGGAGAGATGAGAGATGACGGTTGTTAATGAAGTGATTAAGGGTATTTATAGGGAGTGTGTGGATGTTGTTAAAATTATTTCACGTTATTAAGATTCACGAATTGACACCTTATGATTCATGAATTGTTGATATGATTCGTGAATTGCTATACTATGATTCATGATTTGTTGTATTGTGTTTCATGTGACATAAACTCATTTGACACGATTTGATCAGAAACAATTCATGGTTTGGTACTATATTAATTATTGAATCGTGTCCTATCAGGATGCTACACTATGATTCATGAATTGCTACACTATGATTCATGAATTGTTGATATGATTCGTGAATTGCTATACTATGATTCATGAATTGTTGATATGATTCGTGAATTGCTACACTATGATTCATGATTTGTTGTACTGTGTTCATGTGACATAAACTCATGTGACAGCTAGAACAAGTGAAGTGCAGCCTCTTTAAAGAAACACAAACCCTTTTTACCACACTATGCAAAAGATCACTCATCATACCCCAAACATATAAGTGAAACATGACTCCAAATCCTCCACATCTGTTTTATGCCGCACATCCATAAAAAAGGGATTGCTACTAAAAAATGAGTCTGAATTTAATGGGTGGATATTAATGAGTTTGAATTTAAAAAATTGAAAGTCGGTTATTCAATCCCTTAAAATAAGGGATTGTTATTAATGAGAATATTTGAAAAATATGTTATGCGTGTATTTCCATTATTGCCCTTTTGTAATTTTTTGTATTAATTAATATTCTTTAATTATAACCGTTGATTGAAATCTAATGAATGATTTAGATTTGTTTGCATTTTATAACCAATCTAACACTTTTTATTTGATCCATTCTCTTTATATTTTATATTTTATATTTTATATTTTATATTTTATATTTTATATTTTATATTTTATATTTTATATTTTATATTTTATATTTTATATTTTATATGAAAACTGTCACTTTATATATCTGATCCCTTTCCAAAAATAATATCATATAAGCTTTATGAAAAGCGCAGCCCTATTCCATCCGACTAATCGTAAAAGATACACAAAATTATGATCGACCGGACTCTAAGGATCGAGCCGATCCTATCCGGACGTTGAGTTGGCCTAGTTAAAATTGGCGTTTCAATACGAACCGTAATTCATTTTCAGGGACTAAGAATCCGCGTCACAATCATCACCAACCCCACCCGACCCATCAACCGCACCAAATACCGGAAGTTGATAGAAAGCCGAAACTCAATTCATTATAAGTAAATTATATAGTAGAGATATCGCACACTGTCTCGATCTCAAAAAGAATCCGATCCAGAAAGACATGGCAATGGCGCTCCGCAGGCTCGCTTCCCTCCGGCCTCTCCTCTCCAACGGCTCCTCCTTCTACCGCTACAGGATGATGGTACCTCCATCTCTTTTCTTCATCTTACAAACTTTTTTGATCATTTTCGGAATGAGAAATGAACGGCGATTTGATTTATTTATTCGCAATTTTGTCTCACAGTCGTCCGCTTCCACTGCTGCGGTTCACCACGTAGACAGATCTAACATCACGGTGCGATTATCCGTTTACTAGAAGGATTTATTTGAGTTTGTGAAGAAGCTATTTGAATCTGATTTTTCTCTTCGTTTTGTTAATTTTTTGATTCAGTGGACCAAGCAATTGAATGCTTCATTAGAGGAGGTGGATCCGGAAATTGCTGACATTATTGAACATGAAAAAGCTAGGCAATGGAAGGTATTCATTCTTTATGCATTCGATTGAATTTATTATGCATATGAAGTATGAGTTTGTATTTGAGTGGTAATGTGCGAGTGTGGATTGGATTGTCAGGGATTTGAGCTTATTCCATCTGAAAACTTCACGTCTTTGTCGGTCATGCAAGCTGTTGGATCTGTTATGACCAACAAATACAGCGAAGGATATCCCGGAGCTAGATACTATGGAGGAAATGAGTAAGGGCTTTAAAACATTGTGATGTACATTTATCTGATTATATTTATATGTATGTTATTTGTGATGAACCTTTGATGTTCACCAGATTCAATATTATAACGTTTATGTTTTCCTAGGTACATTGACATGGCCGAGAGATTATGCCAAAAGCGTGCGTTAGAGGCCTTCAATTTGGATCCTGCTAAATGGGGAGGTACATCACTGTTCCATGCAATGTTTTACCAGTTAATTGGATGTATGCTGCATGATATGTGCTACAAAATCTTTGTTGGGCCTTGCAATATTAGTTGTTTCTCTGCTTAATCTGTCTATGCTTTTTCTTTTAGTTAACGTGCAGTCCCTGTCTGGATCCCCTGCCAACTTCCAAGTTTACACTGCCCTTCTGAAACCTCATGAGAGAATTATGGCACTTGATCTTCCCCATGGCGGTCATCTTTCTCATGGTTACCAGGTAGTAAAGATTAATTTATCATGTCGTGTCTTATGAACTAAGTGTCAGCTGTGACAGTTACCACTGAGTGAATTTATTTCATGCAACATACTTGATGATATCATTTATCAGTATTGTAGTACTTCTCCAGTCTAAAAGTCACTAACTTGTCAGCTACATCTCCTGTACACAACTATTAGCATGCGTGCTTTTTGTCTTTTAGATTACAATTTTAACTTCCTCACTAAAAGACAATTGACAGAATTGTGTTGCACTGTATTACAGACTGATACAAAGAAAATATCTGCGGTTTCTATCTTCTTTGAGACAATGCCCTACAGATTAGATGAGAGCACGGGCTATATTGATTATGATCAGGTACTATTCTTTTCCTAGAGTTGGAACTTGCTCCTCTTGGAGTGTCTAGTTTAGAACTATTAGTTCTATATTTGACTTATGCTTGTGAAGAAAATATGCAACATGCTTGTGATTATATATCTCTCTGCTACGTATTTAAGACCTCACTGAGTTGTCTTTTCTTGAAGTTGGAGAAAAGTGCTGTGCTTTTCCGGCCAAAACTAATTGTTGCCGGTGCTAGTGCATATGCAAGGCTTTATGACTATGCACGCATTCGCAAGGTATTCATCGAGAAAACTTAATTATCTTTATATATAATTCAATCAGCCACATTTCTGATCTATCATATTTTTCCATTTCAGGTTTGTGATAAGCAGAAGGCCGTCATGTTAGCAGATATGGCACATATCAGTGGATTAGTCGCCGCTGGAGTCATTCCATCCCCCTTTGAATATGCTGACGTAGTGACAACAACAACCCACAAATCATTACGTGGACCACGTGGTGCAATGATTTTTTTCAGGAAGGGTGTGAAGGAGGTCAACAAACAGGGACAAGAGGTGAGTTATTAATCTATTTTTAAATAATGTAATTGTTCTAATACTTTCCTAGCACAGAACACCCAAATGCACTTTTTCTTCATTGTACATGCCTGCTACTGCAATATATTTCATCTCATTTTGATATCTACAATTCTTCCATTCAAATAACTAACGTTTGTTTCACATTTCAAAGGTTTTATATGACTATGAAGACAAAATCAATGCTGCCGTTTTTCCAGGACTTCAGGGTGGACCTCACAATCACACCATTACAGCCTTAGCTGTTGCATTGAAACAAGTGAGTTTTCTGTCTGCACTTCATTGAGGAATGACTTTAAGAAATGACATCTTTAGAATCCCTATGTTGATACCATATTACCAATTGTACTACGTCAATCCAAACACAGGTGAAAACACCAGAGTACAAAGCTTATCAAGAGCAAGTTTTGCACAATTGCACGAGGTTTGCCCAGGTATCACCTTTGAGAAGAAAGTAGTCATTAGCGTGTCTGCTTACTACTATAATGTGACATTATATGTACGTCTTAATGTCTTATGCTAATTACCAAGTAATGCTTCACATTTGAGGCTTTTTTATACTGCAGAGCTTGATGGAAAAGGGATACGACATTGTATCTGGCGGAACCGAAAATCATTTGGTTTTGGTAAATTTAAAAAACAAGGTAACTAAATGGTATCCCATCACTGAGAGTTCCTTTTATTAATTTAAACTTCTTTTAAAGAAAAAAATGGAGACCTTTTGGGCGAACTTCTAGTTTTGGGCTGATCGCCATGTGAGTGTAATCTATTACTGCAGTAGTCATGCTTCAAGAGCAAATTTGATTCTGAATGCTTTATTACTTTCAGGACACTTGCAACAATTATGTATTCAACATATTTTGCAGGGTATTGATGGGTCTAGAGTCGAAAAGGTCCTGGAATTAGTTCATATAGCAGCCAACAAGAACACTGTTCCAGGAGATGTGTCTGCTATGGTTCCGGGGCATCCGCATGGGTATTCACTCCCTCCTTTTTGATAATTTCCTTAATGCACGTCTGGGCGTAAGTTTATAATACTGATGTTTTATCTACTTTATTATCTAAGGGACTCCGGCCCTTACATCCAGGGGGTTTGTCGAAGAGGACTTTGAAAAGGTTGCCGAGCTCTTTGATGTATCAGTTAAGCTGGCACTGAAAATCAAAGCTGCTGCAAAAGGTTTAACCAACATATCAACCTTACCTGATTCTTATATTCAGTATTTGTCGAAATGCAAAATGACATAAAAATGAGTTGATGCCGAGTTGTTAATGATTGTTAATGCTAGCTTTTTAATGTGACTAGGAACAAAGTTGAAGGATTTTGTAGCAAGCATGAAAGATTTTGAATCTGATATGGCAATGATCAGACAAGAAGTAGAGGAGTATGCAAAACAATTTCCAACCATTGGGTTTGAGAAAGAGACAATGAAGTACAAAAACTGAGGCTTTAATTTATTAAAGGTATTTTATCACTTATAACTGAGCATCATTTAACATTGAGAAAGCATCATGACAGGATACAAACCTAGCTGAAGCAAACATTTGCTTTCTCATTTTTTTATAAGAAAATTGCTGCAACTAGTAGTGCAAACACTAGTTATATAACAAATCTTCAAGTTATATAATATATATAGAGGTTGTATCATGTGGAACCCTCCACTTTTCATGGATCTATGGATCCCCTTTGCAGCTGTTGATTGCATTTTCTGTTTGCGTTTTGGACGCACCAGATTGTGTCAGCGCATTAATGAGCATGTGCAACTCACGTGTGCATCTGTCATGTGCAACTCACGTGTGCATTTCAAAAATGCAAACACGTGGCACAATCTGGTGCATCCAAAATGCAATCAACGACTGCAAAGGGATCCATGGATCCATGAAAAGTGGGGGATTCCACATTATACAACCTCTAAATATATAAAATTACCAACCCAATTTTCTTAAAGTGGCGAAGCTGTTCCCTCTAATTGTTGTTTGTTGTTTTCATTAACTGTGATTAATAAAGGTCATTTCAGGACCGAAGTTCCACTACATTTGGTTAGATGCACGGCTGAGAAGGCACGCTTACCAGGTCCATCAGTAGGCAGCTACAAACTCGTGAAGCTGTGTAGCTGAAATTGGGAGTGTTTTATGAATAAACGTCTGTATTTACTTTGTGGACCCTAATCAATTTTGAGTTAGTATTTGTGTTAATAAAGAATTTACGTGTTCGAGGAAGTGAAGATTGTCAAGATTCAACAAAGGTTACATCCAGTTTGCAAATAATTAGTTTTACCTAAACTATCTATAAACATCCAACATATGATATACAACCAGCTTGGATATCTCAGGCAGAACCCAGGTTAAAAGTCATGTTTGCTAATATTTCCCCAACGTAGAAAGCTTAACATCCTAACAAATAGAAATCTCATGTTTCATCCAACACTAGTATTCCCCTAACTGATGTTTTATTAAACAAGCGACCTGGCAAAAGACGTACAGTATGTTGGTAGTCAGAAGACATAATGGAACATGTGCTACAGATACTGATAAACCTACACAACATACCGGGAAAACAACAACATGACACTATAAGCCACAGACTACCTCATTTAATTGGGTTTTGCAATTGCCACCTTACCTTCCTGATTTATCGCTGTAACTTGAGAAACTGGAGCTGCCGCTGCAGTAGAGACCACCTGATAGGTAGGTGCAGCGCCTCCAGCAGCAGTGTAGTAAACTTGCCTTCCAGTTCCATCGTAAGTTACAGCGTACCCACCTTCAGTTGGCTGTCGGCCACCCATCCCTTCAGCGTAGACTACAGTAGTAGGCTGCTGAATAGTTTGCGCAACTGGAGCAGGAACAGCAGCATATACCTGCTGCTCTCTATAGACTTCAGGAACCATCCTCTGTGTTCCATAATACGCTTGAGCTTGAGACTGAGCCATAGCATCAAATTGAGCCTGAGGATTCTGGCCAGCCATTTGCCTATAGTTGGTAGAAGCTTGATACATCCCGCCAGGTGTTGGTATAATATATACCTGCTGCTCTCCCCCAGCTCCTCCAGATGTCACTTGGTAACCACCCGCAGACATTTGGCTCTGATCCTGCCAATACATCGGCATTTGCATAGCCCCTCCCTGGGGCGCCTGAACCACATTTTCTGCAATCTTTTGCGTAGCATAATAATCCCCGCCTCCTCCATAAGTCCTAACACTATCACTCCCATCAGATTTGTGCTGATACACTACCTGCTCCAATCCTGACGACATCTGCATCTTCTGCAGCTCATTAATTTGTCTCTGAATCTCAGCCTGTGAAGAACCGGATCACCTCTAACCTGGCTCTCAACTGGAACAACAGCAGGTACAACCACAGCAGATGGAGCAGCCACAACTTCCGGCATCTTCGCAACCACAGCTGGCTGAGCCCCCTTATCCACCCCAAACAAAAAATCCGAATTCACATTCCCACCACCAGTCCCCACCACCACAGGAACCGAACTCTCCACCGGCAAATTCGGCACCGAATTCAAAGCCTCAACAAACCACTGCTGATCTGACTTAGTCGATCCGGAATCAAAACTCGCACCTGACGCAGCAGAATTCACCATAAACAAAAACAACCTGAGCCTAGCTGGCTTAGCAGAAGCCCCAAACAATCGATCATATTCCAACATCATATGCTCTAAATCCTCATCATTCGTCACAGAAATCAACGCATCCAGATCTTCACCAGGCAGTTGGTACTTAAAGCAAACATCGTAATCACACAAACTGGAGAGCTTACCGACGAAAGCCGCGAATCTGATATTTCGATCTACAGATAAGATCTTGGTATCGCCGCCGATGTAGCTGAGTTGATTATCGTGAGGACGAGGCTGGATCTTGCCTCCGTAGCTGCACATGAATTTGACTTTGTAATTGGAGATGGGCTCGTCCCAAGATTGATTCTCGCTGTCCATTTCGCGAGATCGTGGTGATGAATTTTGGGTGTCGGGGTAAGAGGAGTATGAGTAGTTCTCCATTGATGGGATTAGAGAGATTTGGCGTGAAGTTTGGGATTAGGGTTTGGTTGAGTGAAGAAGATGATGACGTCGACACATTTGCGTGAAAAGAAAAAGATGATAGAAGACGAAGACTGAGATCGATGAGGCATTGGTCCAAGATATTTTTTTATTTTTTGAATATAAATTATTGTTTCTGACGTACAAAATATTTTTGTAATAAACAAAGTAACAAAATATTATTACAAGGGTAATTTACATAAATAAGGATGTTAAAATTTATAAAAAGAAATGTTTAAAAAAAGGAATTGGTACCCATCAGATTAAAATTAAAAGAACCAATTGGTATATCATTTATCTGGTGGAATGAAACATGAAATGAGTTTTAACTGTTGTGGTAGGGTAGGGCTGCATCATTATTTAGACAATGGTAAATGTGTTTCAGTGAACCAGTGGCCCTTGTCGAGGATCAAATGTTGTGGTGCGTAAAATGCATTCAAAGCTAATTTTATCAGTGTCCTATTCAGATACTGAATGGGTGCCATCCTCAAGAAGATGATTAATTTTGCGCTACCTTCTGCTCATTCTCTTCCTTAACAACATCACTTGGCAGATCAAGGCCATCAGGAATTTTCCCAGAGTAGTTTGTGGTTGAGGTATTAGAACCATTCATCCTGCGCAATTACAAATTAGTAAACAACAACACTTACATTTTCTGAAGTAAATTCACCCCTTCGAAATATAGTTGCTTACCCTCTGTCAACTATAACTACTGAGCGAAGTTCACAGTTTGCAAAGCTGCACCAAAAGTTTGCAAAAACGGGTATAAATGTGAGTTTAAACAAACTTGTAAGAATGGTTAGATGGTACAATTAATGAGCTTGGGGGCGAGAAGCTGAATCTACTGATAAGAATGATTAAGACTTACTGGTTGGTTATTTCACTTTTCACTGATGGATGACAATCGTTTCCAAAAGCACTAAGAGCGTGATACAAAAAACCGCTGTGGGAAACAACAGCAATCTCCTTTTCTTCCCTACTCCATATCCTGATTCACACATTGTAAATAAAATGATGAGTAACATGGAGGATGAAGCCAAATGTGTTAAATTTAAACTAGGATTACACACTAGAAGAATATGACCCGAAAGAAAAAAACTAATTAAATTAAGATTAAGTTGGATATCAAATGGCTGCAAGTTTATTGACGCATCTGTTAAGTTCCTCCTTTTGCTTTCAAAAACCCAAGTTCAAAACAAAACCGCTCACCAGTTCAGGAACTTCACTCCACGTTCAGCAACTTCCTCATTTTTCTCTCGGATGTCAGTTTTCCATAGCACATCTTCATTATTTTCAATCTGAGAAAAATTATAGATGATCTTGAATTGTGAAACAGCAATAAAAGTCTATCGAGAAAGACAAATAATAAATTGCAGAAAACCTGCCTGGGAGAAGTTAATAGCTGGAAACATAGATTCGTACTGTGTTATGCTTCTCCTACGATCACAGGGATGAACTCCCTAATATGCAACTTCAGTAAACTTTGTCCTCAAATAATATGCAAACATAAAAGGGAAAAATAGTGGAGGGAGACCATACCAAATGCTCACGACAGAGTTCCACCGCTAAAAAAGGTGCACAGTTCAGACTTGAAATAGCAGCACGGTCACTGTCTCCTGCGTTAGCAGACATGAGTGGAAGTACATCTTCACCATCTTTGCAATGTCCACCCCCAAATACTCCAACTGCTGTTTGCATTGTTCTGTGGCACAGAAAGAAGGGATTATGAATAAAGTGCTCGATTAAATTACAGAGCCTCTCAGTGCATGTCAAGGTATAAACCTTGTTATATTTGCTTATCAAGTAAGCTTTGCATGTAAAGATTTGCATGAAATGAGTTGCAAAATAAATGACTAAAATGCTGAAGCACAAAAAAACACCCCAACTGTGTGCCCTGTTTGCGCCAAAAACTATTGTGCAAGTATAGCCAAATTTATTCTTTTTCAAAATTTGAAGAACAAACAGGACTACCAACATGATGGAAACTTTTCAAATTATAACCATGGTCTTTAGCTACTGCCGTTAATATGTAACAGACATAGAAAATACCTTGTTAAAGTCGAGACAATGACTAACTCAAACTTCTTGGATAGCCCAGAAGCATGGACATGCTTCTTTAAGTTATCAGCCAAATTTATTCTTTTTCTAAATTTGAACTTTGAAGAACAAACAGACTACCAACATGATGGAAACTTTTCAAATTATAACCATGGTCTTTAGCTACTGCCGTTAATATGTAACAGACATAGAAAATACCTTGTTAAAGGCGAGACAATGACTAACTCAAACTTCTTGGATAGCCCAGAAGCATGGACATGCTTCTTTAAGTTATCAGCCAAATTTATTCTTTTTCTAAATTAGAACTTTGAAGAACAAACAGACTACCAACATGATGGAAACTTTTCAAATTATAACCATGGTCTTTAGCTACTGCCGTTAATATGTAACAGACAGAAATTACCTTGTTAAAGTCGAGACAATGACTAACTCAATCTTCTTGGATAGCCCAGAAGCATGGACATGCTTCTTTAAGTCATCAGCCAAATTTATTCTTTTTCTAAATTTGAACTTTGAAGAACAAACAGACTACCAACATGATGGAAACTTTTCAAATTATAACCATGGTCTTTAGCTACTGCCGTTAATATGTAACAGACAGAAATTACCTTGTTAAAGGCGAGACAATGACTAACTCAATCTTCTTGGATAGCCCAGAAGCATGGACATGCTTCTTTAAGTTATCAGCTAAATTTATTCTTTTTCTAAATTTGAACTTTGAAGAACAAACAGACTACCAACATGATGGAAACTTTTCAAATTATAACCGGGTCTTTAGCTACTGCCGTTAATATGTGATCTCTAGAAGATCAGACAGAAAATACCTTGTTAAGGGCGAAACAATGACTAATTCAATCTTCTTGGAGAGTCCAGAAGCGTGGACATGCTTCTTTAAGTTATCAGCCTAAACCAATGCCATAGATGCATGTTAGGACATGTTACTATGGAATTTCAAATTTAAACGCTTAGTTTAATATTCAAGGCTAAAAAACCAAAAAACACTTCACCCATGGATTCAAATAAAGAAGCAAAACAATGAACAAAACTAATTAGTTATATGAAAATATACAAAAAGTTAGTATTGTGTTATTACAAAACATGTAAGAGTTGCATGATGATGACGCCGAGCAAAAATCACCTGCTGCCAGCCAAGAGGAGTAAGAGCTGCATCAAAATAGTCTTCAGACATATACTCATCATGATTCTTTTCTCCAGCAACATTATGGTGTCCTTGGGCATGCCTCACCTAGCCAATACATTCCAATTCAATCAAATCAGATTCCATATCTATACCTCACCAAATTCCAAATCATGAACTTCATCAGCAAATATACAACTAACCAGGTGGAGAGTTTTACAACGGTGCAATGGGTACAAAGTTGATCCTGCAATAGAATCCATATCTGCAAATCATAACACATGTACCCAGTCAGACCGCTACTTTAGAAATAAGCTATCAACCAACATAATAATCATATAGATTGAAACTCAAAATATCTACTTGAATCCCACATCAGATATGCATTTCAATGGATTCAAACATTAACCGTTACACAAAACAAAAGGCATCATCACGTCACCATCGCAACCGTTACATTTTCAACACGAAACTCACCCTAATTGATATTCCAATAACACCAAATCAAAACCCAACGATCGGATCGGAACACACAACGATCAATCACAGACTCAATCAATCGCAAAGCTAGAGTAAAAGCAAACGCAAGTTAGAGGAATCACCGGGAACAGACGAGCAACGGAGAGCGACCGAAGACGAAGATCGTTTACAAAGCGATGAAGAATACCAAAGGAAACCACGTTGATGCTCTGCTTGGAATTCCGAACGCTTCGTTCGTACATCGGTACATGTAGAAAAGCGTGGAAAGGGCAAAATGGGAATAAGGGAATTTGTAAGGGTCAAAATCGTCATGAAAATGAAAGCCGTGGTTTGGTTTGGTTCTCTGCTTTTTTCGTGACGACTGGTTGGTTTAAAATCGCCGCTAGATATCAGGAGAAACTCAATTAAATAATATTATATTTGTATTATTATTGTGATTGAAATTATAAATAATCATCAGGCTGCCTAAGCCACCAGATTTGAACTGACCGACCCCGACCTCAATTAAGCCGACACGTCACGTGGTTTAACTGCCGTCGATTTGTTCTTAAGAATATTCCACGATAAATTCGTTGAGCCATGTTCGTATGTACCAATCCTCCTTTTTTATTGGAAGTAACGTCGACAATTGGGTGAAGCTATACGACGCCGTACCATTGGTTTTAAACTTAACGGCGTTACGAGCATACGCAAATAGCAACGGATTCATGGGCCGAAATAGTTCAACTTAATGGGCCGCAATTTTATTCTGAGCCCAGTACGCGGATGCTCCGCTATTGATTAACAATAGCAATCAATTTAATACGAATTACGTCGAGTTTATTTTGAATAGAGTAATTTAATAAAAAAATGATATATAATAGATTTTATAGGATTTCATTGATTTTTATTGTACAAATTATAAATTAAATCATTCGTTTTTCATAATAAGTTGACTAATACAACCTTGATTGAATGGTCTCCTAAATTGATTTGACTAAAACTGGAGGCATGAAGTAAGCGAGCGTGAGGAGACAATGGGGATGGAGAGCAGTTAGTTGTCACGGTCAGACCCGACAAACGTAAGGCGTTTTTTGTCGCGTTGACACTTCATTAGTCGTGTATTAAGTGTTTCCCTTTCCTCCACGCAATTAATTATCTATTTTAAAAAAATTGAAGGGAACAGATTAGTTTCAGACTTATTATAATCATTTCGTAGCGAAACATCATAAAACAAACATATGTTTTAGTAAGACGAAAGAATATGATTTCAGCGGTTGATTTTTATCAATTCAATGGTTGATATTGGTAATCCGTCAATCACCAACCATCCATATTTTTTGCAAATCTAATTGTCCAATTAATTACTCCCTCTGTCCCACTAAGTTTGTCCACTTTCCTTTTTTAGCGTCCCCTAATGTTTGTCCACTTTACTTTATTCTCCACCACACATTTTATTTTTTCACTCATTTACTTATTATTCATTATTCTCAACCACACATTTTATACCTTCTTTCTATCTTAATTTGCGTGCAAATGGTGCTTTTGGACAAACTCACCGGGACAGAGGGAGTAAAAACTAACTTGCCCACCAAAGACTAGCATAGTAACAGTGGATTTGTATTATAAGTCACACGTCATCATGATTCGATGGGTGCTAAAGCAGTGGATTTTAGCGGATGAGTTTTTTTAAAAAATTAAAAATTAAATTAAATTTAATCGTTAAATTAATCAAATCAATAATCAAAATTACGTACTTATTTCTAACAAAGTTTACATATCTCTTTATAATGAAACTCTCACTCCGTAATATAATCATCATACTCCCTCCGTCCCGCTTTGTTTGTCCAAAAGCACAAAATGCACGGTAATTAAGGTAGAAAGAATGTATAAAATGTGTGGTTGAGAATAAATAATTAATAAGTAAATGAGTAAAAAGTAGAATGTGTGGTTGAGAATAAAGGAAAGTGGACAAACTTAAGGGGACATCCAAAATGAAAAGTGGACAAACATTATGAGACAGAGGGAGTAAGAATTATCTAGTGACTCATGTCACCAGTTGCGTCATTAACCAAAACCAGTGCGACTTCGATCTCAGCCATCTAATCATAATTGATTCTCAATATAGTAATTAACTTCTAAAGTCAAAAAATGATTTACCAAATTTATTAGCACTTGATGGGTCAGAATGAAAATAAAGATATTTCGTTTCAGGCCCCTGAACTTCATTAAATTTACAGGCAAGTAAACAATTGCTTTAAAGAAGTAGAGACGCTAAATCAGTCGGAGAAATTTGATCGTCATCATTGTTGAAGTTTTGGGATGTCGCCTGATTCCGGCTAACGCCTCGATCCCCTGTGATTTTTGAGGTAGTTTTTTAATTTCATTTTATGAATTTTGTTGGGTTTTAAGTGTCTGGATTTTAGGGATTGTTGTTGTTAAAGTAATTATTTGTTAACTGTGGCTCCGGAAGTATGATATACAAGCTATGGCGTTAGATTTATGAATTAGGGTTTCATTTGTAAGATTCATGTGGATTTTCTGAGCCATTTATGTGAGTGTTATCTTTGACTGGATGATCAAAGAGAGTTGCATCTTTTTGGAAAAATGTTTGAGCTTGATTTCTATGTATTTAATTTATTTAATTTATTTGTCACTCAGCGGCTTGCTTTGAAATAACTGAAACCTCCCATTTTCCATATGCGTTTGATAGCTCTTCTATAGTTTACTCGATTTTTTTGAGATATTGTTACCAATTTTAGCATTCTGCCTGAAAAGATAGAGGGAGTAGTTTTATTCTTTAATGTCTCTGAGCCATTTTAGTTCGTAGATTATATGTTTCTTATTTTGGGCATAATACTTACAAGCTAATTATATGTTTCTTTTTTTAATGTCTCATAAGATTTTGACAGTTCTCTAATTTATAACGGAAATTTGTGACGGAGGGGAAGTCCAGAATATTACACCTTGGAAGAACATAACTACATGGGGTTATCTGATTGCTCGTCAGTGGGTAGCTCCTCAGTCTCCACCATTTCTCCTCGGACTGATAACAAACTGAATTTGAAAGCTACAGAGTTGAGGCTTGGACTTCCTGGATCACAATCCCCAGACAGAGATGTGGAGCTACATCTATGTACAGCAACAGAAGTGTATAATGAGAAGCCTCTTTTTCCATTGCATCCTTCCATAGAGAACTCTTGTGTACAGAAGACTGTCGTGGCTGGTCTCAAAAGAGGATTCTCATATGCAATTGATGTGCCTGTTAAGGTCAGATAACGATGAGTCCTTTTTTTGGATTTTCTGTGTCGAGGGCTCAAACTTTGTTTTTTTCTGCAGGAAAAATTTCTTGAAAATGGGGAATTGAACGGAATATTACCCTCTAGATCCTCCCGAAACATGGAAAGAAAATCTGGACTCACAAAAGAAGGAATAGTTTCATCAATATCCACTGTGGAGGAAATGGCATTGTCAGGAAAGAGTGATGCAATCAATGAGACCATTACAAATGTCAATGCTCGTGCAACCAAGTATGCCAATCGATGTGTTTATTGGATAATACACAAATATTTGAAATGCTGCTTGTATTACATGGCTGTTACTTTCTAACATTGTTATGTAAGAATTATTAACCAGCGACACTACTCATCTACCTATGCCGAACTTGTTAAAATTATGATGTGATTTTACTTTTGGCAGGGCGCAAGTAGTGGGATGGCCACCTGTTCGATCTTTTAGGCAAAAGATATTAGCAACCACATTGAAGAACAATGATGAAGTGGAGAAGAAGCCTGCATTCGGAGCTTTGTTGGTCAAGGTCAGCATGGATGGTGCTCCATATTTGAGAAAGGTGGATTTAAGAAACTACTCAACCTACCAAGAGTTATCATATGCCCTTGCAAAGATGTTCTGCTATTTTACCTTGGGTAATCTATTTAAAATCATAAGCTAGTTAGTGTCTCAAATTTCATCTTACATCTATTAAATGATAGGTCCTTGTGGCTCCAATGAGGTTTCTGGTGAGGAAATGCTGAATGAGAGTGTCCTTAAGAATGTAGCGCACAGGTCGGAATATGTTCTCACTTACGAAGACAAAGATGGTGACTGGATGCTCGTGGGTGACGTCCCTTGGGAGTATGTTGTCTATGACCCACTTCAGATTGTTTATATGACTTTATTTCCGTTTATAAAAGGGAATGAAAATTAAGGGTAATTCAGTGTTAGCTTGAAACATGATGTTATGAAATTCATGTTGTTCCAGCAGTGGAAGGAGCCCTAATTTAGAAAAATTTATAGAGTGTGCTGCCAAATTAGATGCAAAATCATAATAGGCATGACCATGAATGAATCCTTCTTTCTTTTCTACAATGTGTCTTTAGTTTTTAACCCTGCTGCTTACTGTATCTGCATTCTCAGTATGGTTTTATCGTCTCCTTTTTCATTGTGTATAGTGTCAATCAGAAAAAAACTAGTAGAAAAGTTTAATGTGGCATCTGATCTGCTATGCTTAATGTGGACACACATCATATATTTTCTTTGATGCGTGACCATGCGGTGTCAATTTTTGTCAGGATGTTTATTGACACATGTAGGAGACTGAGAATCATGAAGAGTGTCGACGCCATTGGTCTAGGTGGGTAGACCTCAATCTTTCACTGAACATTAACATACTCATTCGCTACTATTACCCCACTTGTGAATAGTTTTTCACGTAATTGTTAGATCATGATTCCAATAACATGCTCATGTTCTATAGAGATATTATTTCATCAAACACTCCTTGTCTGGTTACTAATAATTGATGTACTAGTTTGTTCCTCATTGCCACATTTACCTAATTCTTGCAGCTCCAAAGACACCTGAAAGAACTGGATCAGTGAACAGTTAAATAAGGCGCATGACAATTGACAACTGCTTCGAATGTGCCTACCATTTTGAACATCCAGTAGGACCAGTTGTATGTTCATTCGGCAAGTATCGTTCTGTTGTTACCTGTTTACATTACACTATCCTTTCAAACCAATAATGTGTTTGAACTATGTAGGTTTCGAAGTTTTATATATGCAATGTGTCTTAAGTCTGTTGTCTCCCAGTCCTGAGAGTATAGACATACCTCAGCTTTAGAACCTTGATAATCAATGGAATCCGCCATGAAACAATGATATTTGCGAGCAAGAAGCCTCTCTTTTACTGAGCTACTATACTTGTGATTTGTGAATGTTATTTATTGGGATCAATAAAAAAAAGTGCTGCAAACAGGGGCATCAAAAGGCAAACTTATTCCTCAAGATTTCGAAGGGAGAATGATTTCCTCTCAAGATTTCCATTTCGAAGGGAAAATATTATATTGAGTTAATGAATTCGTTTTGGTATTTAAATTTAGAGTTTAATCTACAAAGGCAAAAGGTTGGCGGTACATTTTGCTTAGTTGCCTCAGTTCTGAACTCCTCAAATGTATCAGAATTCTTCCTTGCAGCACTCCTTTATATGGGAGCCATGCTGAATATGAATATATAGGAGCTCAGCCGAAGTGCCTACGAGTCTGTTTATATGGTCAGTTAATGTCAAGGTGTTGCACGTGCATGTCATCTCCTGGTGATATGAAGACTGAAACAGCCTGGGCTTACAATCAGCAATGGGAAAATCTCATACTCTGAAGTCGTGACGAAGTAAATTGTGGATAGTGTAATGGTAAAGTACCTTGCTTGAAGGATCAGGAGGGTTGTGACTCAATGATGACAAAAGCTTGAATGAGACTCTGCGCTGCGTTGGCTTGTTCGGGCGTTCCTGAGATCTTGATCATTGTTTCTGTTGATCCCGGCTTTGGGTCAGCGATGATAATGGTTGCATCAGAAATCTGAAACAATATTCATTATCAAGAAAAGAAAATTACACCAAAATATACAGCATCTACAAGAAGTGCATTATTTTCTTGGACTCAGGAGTATTCAATTAAACTATCTTCATAAGTCAACTCTTTCCCTTACGAAAATTCGTCTACTTCCCTCGAAGGCATAAGTAAAACACACCTGTCTGATTTGCTGTAGGCATCCACCACCCTCACCATAAATTGATGGAATGACAGAACTAGGGACGACAACTTCTACAGTTGTATTTGTAATGATAGGCGAATGAATCCCTCTGAAGAGATAAAATTGGAAATCAATATCATTATAGGACTTGAATGCAAAATAATAAATGAAATAGGAATATAAGAACTTACCCTGGTAACCTTCGTAGAGGGTCTCCCACATAGTCCAAGCCCATATGTACAACGCCATTAACTAGTCTCTGAAACGATACTCAGGAGAAATCAGTTTAGCATATGCTTTGTTTCATCTACTATCACATTATAATTGGAGTGCCTTATGCTATGACGACATGTTGTACTCCAAAATCCAAATAGTTCAATCCTATACACTCTTTTCCCTTAGCCCACTGCCACCATCTTGTTCATCGATCCCCAAAATATTTATAGAACATCGACTATGTTTAACTTGCTTAGAAGTAAGCCCACCCGTGTCCACGGGTTTGATAAGTCAACTACTAGTGGTTAAAGCCCCATAAAAATACTTTTATGGTAAAAATTGGGACATCTAACAAGACAAAAGGGTACCTCTGGTCTCCGTGGTACTGGTGATGAATTTCTTTCAAGGATGTGAAGTGGAACACCCAGTCTTTGGATATTGTGCATAAACGGTGAAGGCTCATCACTGATATAACTGACACCATGCGGAGGAGGAAGCAAAACCCCTTGTAATGATCCTCTTCTTTCACCATGGGAGTGAAAGAATTGGCGTTGCAATTGGCCGGTTATGTGCAGAAGAGCCTCTTGAACTGATTCAAAATCCCCATTTACCTGTCAATTGTAAGAATTAAAAGCTTGTTTGGGATAGCTTGACAACCTTGTTTGGACTTTCTTGAAACCGATGCTTAAAATGACCAAGAACAAACCTGAACAAGATCATCATTTAAAGATACACGTTTGGGAAGTTGCTCCTTTCCTAGTATGTGAACTTGAGTTCCTGACACCTTTCTAATTTCTGCTAATATAGTGCCACCTTTGCCAAGCAGGGCACTGATTTGACTAGAAGGGACAAGGAGCCTAGCTGTGACAGTCTGTTCTTTGCTTTCAGGCGGACTCTTAATTATTCTAGCGTGTACTTGGAGAACCCATCTTGTATGGGAGATATCCTATCATCCGGATGCTGCATAGTTCATATGATTGAGCAAACACTACTTTTGCTAATTTTATGTTGAGAAAATAAGAGTGAAGAAAGCAATTGGTTTATCATTACCGCAGGACCAGAAATGAGAATAATGCGTTCATCGGCATCAACCTGACGATCGGCAACATCGATTTCACACCCTGTGTCCTGTTGGAGTCCCTTCACTACACTTCCTCCCCTTCCAATTACTGCACCTGCTTTGTATTCGGGACACAATAGCCTGAAACTCATTTTTATGGTGTCATTGGGCATTTTTGCCATTCGATTCCGATCATTAGCACTTTCTTTTGGGGTATATGTCTGATCAGCTGAAGAGAAAGGATGCTAGGATTCTTTTGCTGAGAAAGTTCACTAGTTTGAGGCGGGTTCTCTAAAAGTTGATAAGTGACAGATACTACTGCTTTCTTGATTTCATCTATCGCCCCATCAATCTGCGATTTGTTTTGAAAATGATTGAAAAGATAAACTAGATATAAAATGGCATCTGTAGAAGCAGTTTTTCATCATTAAATACTCAAGGTAAGGAACAATAACATTTGATGAATATCTTTAGCAATTGCTGTTAATCTGACCAAAGAAAATCTTTTACTACAGCTATCGTCTAAATGCTATCCTATATCTTGAATACAAGGAGCTAATCTTTTAGGCTGACAACATGCAAGGAGAGTGTATGTATGCCTACCAAAGTAAAGTCCTATTTTTGAAGTTAGAAGAAATGTTTTTTAATTAAATTCACAAGTTAACGCATATCTATTGGGGAAACAAGAAATTCCTTTTGTAAATAACGCAATGGTGAATAAGTAAGAAATCATTGCAACCAACAAGTTACCTGTACTATTTCATCAGATTCCGATATACATGATGGGCGTTCATTATTTGGAAGGAAACAAATACGCGCTCCACTTTCCAATGCCATCTTCTCAAAGGCGCCTCCATCAATTCTTTTCAAAAAATCTGCTTGACTACCAAACACAACCAGTTTCAGCGACGTTCTATGTGTCTTGTCATCCCATTTATCCATAGCCTCTTTCTCTCCTTCAATCATTTTATCAAATGTTGTTAACAGCGCCTTCTGCGCAGATGAAACATTTCTCTCAACCTTCACTCCCTACTCAAATCAGCTTCTTTACCCTCATCATTCTCCTCAGACTCCTTCACACCATCATTCTCATTCTCATTCTCATTCTCATCATCATCTTCCTCTTCAACCCCGTCATTCTCAATTTCCTTCTTACTAACCACAGCTTTCTCTTCACACCCAACAAACGTTACAACCCTTTCAAAACATCCTGGCACACTATCCTCCACTTTAATCTTCGCACCAGTCTGTTGCCTAACTTGAGATATGACTACTCCACTCTTTCCAATCACATTCCCAATAAACCTAACAGGACACAACACACGCAAAATTGCTCCAGTAAGAGGAGTAGAAGAAGCTTTCTTAGCCTTCTTTGATTTCCTTCTCCCGTTCTTCCACAAATTTTGCCTCTTTCCGGACGCAGATGACGTCATCAATACAAACCGGCTGCGAAGTGATGATCGCGAGCTACAGTGAAATTAGACTTATGAGGTTTCGTACGGAGATTTCTCTTCAGCGTCCGGCGATCGCAGCGAACCGTAGCAAAGCAAAACCCTCGATTCTCTCTCCTTTTTGATCCACCGAGTTGAAATCAATCCGGTTCGATTCAACGGTTTATCCGAATAAAACCGAGTTGCATCCAAAATTACCATTATTTTTATTATTTAAAAAGAATTATTTACATTAATAGTCAAAACTTTTTATTATATAAAGAATAATTTTGTAGAAATTATTTTTCATAAAGAAATGTAAGAAAAAAAATCAATAATTTCGTTTTTACAATTTCATGATTTTGTAACAAATAATGAGAATGTTCTTGACCGTTGATTTATTTTTAATTTGTGAAAAATTCGATGAAGTTTAATCTCAACCGTAGATTCAGATAAATTAAATGAAAGAAAAGCTAAATATATATATTCACGTAAAAAGATGGAAATGGAGCGACTATAAATAATTATCCGATACTCAAACGTGTAATACATGTGTCACGGTTATCGAGGTCATCATCATCTGCCGCTCTCTGCTTCATTTTCTTCCAATTCTCTACTCCGCCACAACTCCCGCCGTCGCAAGAATCTCAACGTTTACAAAGAAGTCTTTGCTTTCAACCGCTTTCGAGCCCCAAATTCGACGCTATAGGTTAACCTAACCTGCCGTTGCTTTAATCGGAAAATTAGGGTTTGTTCGTAGTTATGAGGCTCACGGATGAGGCTTTGAAGGCTAAAGATGAAGCTATTGAGTTGGATAAAGAGGCTGGATGTCATCAAGGAGGGGAAAAGAGAGTGATTGTTGTTGGATATGCGCTTACGGCCAAGAAGATCAAAAGCTTCATGAAGCCAACACTTGAGGAGTTAGCTTGGTATTCTATTCTTTACTGATTGATATGTGATTGTTAGGATATGATTGAATTGGAATTTTTTGATAGTTTTGTGTTCCGTGATTTAGTTACAAGATTGACTTGGCTGCTTGTTTGATTTAGGGAGCAACTGATCTTGAATGTGTACTTTGTGTTCCAGTTGATCTTATTATAATTTCATTTTCAAGAAAAGCTGGATTGCTGATTTGAGGGGTTTATTTTATTAATGACTTTCAGGCTTTTATGGATTATGGGCATTTGATTTTCTATGTGATCAAAGCTGGAATGTTTTTTTGTTTTCTTACATTACTCTATGCATAGTCTTGAAAAATAACTCTTTTCAGCATCTATGGATTAGCCTTCAAATTTGTGTGCAGGAGTAAGGGGATAAAATTTGTTGCCATTAATCAGAACAAGCCTCTCACTGATCAAGGTCCCTTTGATGTTATAATGCACAAGGTTGGATAAGTAGAAGCATTTCATGTCTTCTTCTTTTTCCTCTTCTTTTTACTTAAGTACTTCAGCGTTTAGTTGCGTTCTAACAATGCCCATGCTTTACAGCTGCGATGCAAAGAATGGTGTCAACATCTTGAGGTTAGCCAAGTTTTTCCTATGATTTTTCTGATAAGAAATTTGTTGTACCTTTATTTCATTAAGATTGCACTTTTACTAAATGAAAGATTTATTTTGAGTTCAGTCTGAGAATATTTGACAGTAATACTGATGGTAGCTGTAGTAATGGTTTATAAGTAATTTGAGTAAAACAAATAGTTTATGCTGGGCTTGCTTGTACATTCAAGTTCGCTTCTTTCACATTTGTATTGCAAAACAAAGAGTTTATGATGGGTTTGCCCATTGTACTTCGGGTGGTGCAGGAGTTCAGTCAAGATCATCCGGAAGTCACTGTTCTTGATCCTCCGAATGCAATAGAGCAATTGCGGAATCGAGAGTCTATGCTTAAGGATGTTGATGCTATGAAGCTCTCCGATTCATGTGGTAAATCATTTGCTGTGATGTTGATTAATAAAAAAATCCCCTCCAGATCACTGCATCCAGACAAGATTTGATGATCTGGAAACAGTCTACATGTCTGTGTATGTCAACTTCACCGTCTTGATACTCCTAGTTTTTTTATTTACACAGGGATGGTTGGTGTACCAAGACAGTTGGTAGTCTCATCAGATGCTTCCACCATTACCGAAATTGTCACCAAAGCTGGGTTAAACTTACCACTGGGTATCCCTCATAGTCCAAGATAAATGACTGCTTGAAAAATGTTCAGTTTTAGCATTTAGTCTTGTAATGTTCTTCATGCATGTATGTATAGATGAAGATGACCGTATCAAAGACTGATCAGAATTGTGCTGATGCAGTTGTTGGTCTTTTTCAGTTGCAAAACCCTTGATTGCCGATGGAAGTCAAAAGTTTCATGAACTATCACTTGCTTATGATAAGTATTGTCTCCAGGAACTTGAGCCTCCCCTTATTCTACAAGAGTTTGTTAACCATGGTATGAGAGTTCCACCTGTTAGTTAACCATATGCGAATATATATATTAACATAGTGAATTCTATATTGTTTAACTTCTAGGTGGTATTCTTTTCAAAGTATATGTTGTTGGCGAGGCTATAAAAGTAGTCCGCCGATTTTCTCTACCTGATGTCACCGCAAGCGAGCTTTCAAAAATTACTGGCGTCTTTCGTTTCCCAAGAGTTTCTTGTGCTGCTGAATCTGCTGATGACGCAGACTTGGATCCTGAGGTTGCTGGTGAGTTTATTTGGTTTGCCAGTTCCCACCTTCCATATTTCTCTTTTCAGTGGTCATATAATTGGCCAACTTGTCAAATGAGTCCCATATGTTGAACCACGTGGCTCTGATTGTTGAAGAGATTACAGCAATTGATTTTTAGCAACATTGTGTGCTATGTTGGCTGTGTTATTATATGTGTTGCTTTTTCTTTAGAGTTTAGGTCTGTGAAATGTCAAATTGTTTGAGGAACTTACATACTTGCTATCTGCAGAGCTTCCGCCACAACCTCTACTTGAGAGACTTGCAAGGGAACTCCGTTTACGACTGGTACAAAAAATCTTTTTTAGTGATTTGATGTTTAATCCTCAGGTTAATACGGTGTGAACTCACTGCAATTGTTACATTCTCAACAGGGTCTTCAGTTGTTCAACTTAGATATTATCAGAGAACATGGGACCAAAGACAGATTCTATGTTATAGACATCAACTACTTCCCTGGTATATTGGATTCTGATATATGTTGTGCATATATTTTTGGTGATATAGGCTCAATCCATTCGCTACTGTTTGTTACTGAGGAGGTTCTTATAAAACTAACTTGGCCGTCTTCGGGATTATTGTGGTCTTATTGCAGGGTATGGTAAATTGCCAGGCTATGAGCAAATATTCACAGACTTCCTCTCAAGTTTAGGACAAAGCAAGAATACCAAACCTCCTGCAGATATAAGATAGAAAAACTGTTTGGTGCTTCTGCTGGCTCTTTTATGTTCTTCCTTGAGGTCAGTTTCCTCGTCAATCTAGGCCTGCTTAGGCATCTAAAGAAGCTTTAATTCTCTTAGTAAGTACACTCATATCCATGTATAAACCTATTCCTGATCAGAATATCTACTCTGGCATTGCTTTCAGCAACAGATTTCATGTTGTTGTGACTGTTCTGTAATAAAAATAACATGGTATTCCATAATCCATACAATGATTGCAATAGGAATTTGAGCATATAGGGTCTTGCAGTTCCTCCAAAGTCTCTGCGATTGTATGTTGTTACTAGGTTACATCTTCTAAACAATTTAGGTTAGGTATATGAAAGCATCTGGGCATGGTTGTCAGTTGTCAAACCTTTAGTTATACTGTCATTTCGATGTCGCTTTCTTCTTTAGATTTGAGTCACCGGTCGCGTGATCATCTACTGATGACTATGTGTATTCATTCTAGGCACATCTCGTCTGAATGCTGTCGCTGTTCAGTAGACGTTTACCTAAACTGGAATTTAATGCAGCATGATGCGCAGTACCCATTTATCGATATGCTGGAGAGATTTGGGTATTACCATTTCACCTACCTGCATCATTTTGCTAGAGGAGCATTTAAAGCTAGCTTGAAGATGAAGCTTTTGAAACCAGTAATAGAGTAGGTTATATCAGTGGAATTCATACAATGAAGTACTAAAGGTTACAGTGATCTATTGTTAGCCTTTAACCTTGCAAGCTCTATTCTACATATGGGTGAAGCTGGCAGTGATTTTTTGTTCGGATCTCCTCTTCATTTTACAACTCATCCTTGATAACAACCATGCTAGGAAAACCAGTTTGTTCGGAATCAGTTGTACAATCACTAACAGTATTAGTCTACGCTAATCTTTTGGCCTTTTGTTACAGTAATTGAACCAAGATGCTTGGGTTGCTGGAATTTGCATACTCAGTCTCACAGAATCGGGGTCTGGTTCCTCATGTTGAAATGTTCAGTCTCAACATCCTCAATTTGAGTCTCTTGCTCCCTGTCATCCAACTCTTGCTCATCACTCTCCTCCATCAAATCATCTACCTGCTCAAGCTCATCCCCTGCACCCTTCACCTCCTCATCCTCTTCCTCCACAATTCCTGGCAGCAGCCCTTTCCTACCTAGCTTCACCATTACATTATCACCACCTGCCTTCTCATCCCCGACCCTCACCCCTGTTTCTTCAAAAGAAGCTTTCTTTATGTAGCACTGCCTTAGAAGGTATAACATCCACAATGATACTGCCAGCATCAAGCACATCTGAGCCACATGCTTGACCTTGCACCCTCTTCCAGCCCCTTTCAAATTCCTGCTAGAAGATTGTTTCAACATCCTGTTATCAACTTCAGCAACCTCACCCCGTCAACCTGGTCAGAGCATCAAATATAAACTCAATGGGTCTCAAATTACAACCTTAAAAGCCAAAACAGAAGCACAAAACAACTCACACTCACAACTTTAAACTCCAAATATGAATAAATGACAAACCCCACAGTGTGAGATGAGCTGAAGCTGACTGTTGACCCAAATGAAAATGGGATCTAAAGCTTAAGGTGAGTAGTGGAAACTAGCAATGATTGAGCTGGGGTTGTCAGACCTCAGGCTGAAAATGGGTTGGAGGCCAGAAAAGTGTGTTTTCTAGCTCATCAAAATCCGTCATCGATCATTGTCCATTGACCCTCTGGAACTTGTGATCTGCAGAACGTCTTTTATAAAGAAAGAGAGATAAAGAGTAAAGCAACACAAGATCATATGCTTGGTAGACTTAGACTAGGTTGTCGGTTTCAGCTTCCAGTAATACTCGACACTATTACTGGACAGAACATATTCGCCAAGTGTCACCGAATTTATACTAAAACGCCAACGTTTGGTGGGGTTACACTTACACATTTTGTTGACTATCGAGTCTGAACAGAACTTTGTGCATTGTCGGCAGTTCCTGTCTCCAAGTCTCAGCTGTTTGGTCCGTTGCTATTTCCACCGCATATTTTTCAGCTCATCAGCTGAGTGAGTATCAACTCAATGCTCCTGTAAATAAAAGTATTCCCTTCAAAATAAGAGTTTTGCTACATACACCGATAGATTGACAGTACTACCTTTCATTTTAACCTTCAGTTTTAAAAAAATATAAGAACATTTTGGTAATTTATTTGAATTTACCAATATCTCCGAGCATCGGTGCATCAGATTTTCCTCCAAAATTAATAGCACAAGTATAGAATTATACCAAGCTATGCTCACTTATTTTTGTTCTAGTGTTATTGGATTGGTGAACAGTCACTCAGCTGCTGACAGACGAAAGTTTATAATTGCAAAAAATAAACCAAAGTTGCCGACTTTGCTTTTGTCCTGACGGAATTGTGGTAGATATGCATCCATCAGGGCGAGAGTTCAAAGCTTGGTACCGAAATCCACCACCTCACTCTATACTCTAAATCCTTGCATTGCATGACTCTTGAGGTATTACAAAATACCTCCTTTTTTCAATATTGACCAATTTCTTCAGCTAATTCTACCCTTTAGTATTTTTTTTGATCAAAAGCATACATATTTCATTGAATCATGAGGAAGCATACAAATTATAACATGATTCAAAATTAAAACGTAAACGATGATAAATAGCTAGAGACACATCTCCATCTTTAGGAAGTCTCTTTTATCAACAAGTGGTTGCACAGGCCAACATCGGCACCATATCATCGAGCTCCATTGACATCTCGCGTCAAGACAAACAACCTTCATCGGCACTCAAAGCCTTATTTCTGAACAGAAAAGTTGCAAGACATGCCTAAACGACAACAACAGAGGATAAAACACAGATACATAAACATAAAACATTATACAAATTATTTATACACAACTCCGACCGATCCACATCGATCAACTTACATGCATGTGATCATGAGAGGAAGAGGAATCTAATGGTACGAAGATTGGCCACATGCATGCAGTTGGGGACGGCGGTGGAGGAGGACGGCATAAACGGCGGAGGAAATTGAAAAAAGCTCCTTGGGGTAGAGGTACTGAGGTAGAGGGATCCATTCCGTGGAGGAGATCCTCTCCTCTACCCCGGAGAGATGGCTGATGAAAGGATGAAAGGATGAAGATGAAAAGATAAAGATGAAAGGATGAGATTTAGTATTTTTATTTAATTTCACTTTAAATTGTTCAAGTTAGATGAAATCAAAAATGGAAAATTTTATATTTGTGATGGGCAACAAAGTTCCAAATGTGTTTGTTAGAATTACAACTTTTTAGCAGATTATGAGGTGCTGCAAATTGGCACCCATGATGTTTTTAACTACTTGCTGTTCTGTTACAAATTTTCATTTTGAAAAAGTTAGAGGAATGATTGCATGAACATCTTCACATTATAAACGTTTGATGCTGCATCTATAAACACACACAATGCACCAGTTCGAAAAGCGCGAAGCTCATGAACTTGAGAGTCATGAGAATCTGCATGCATTTCTTCTGATAAAAGGCATTACAATTTGGTTATTCTTCTCTGTAATTTTTTTGTAGAGTGATAAGTTGGGAAATTTATGGGTTTTGGAGAATTTTGCTCGGAGATTAGTGTTCCGTTTTCATGGGAGGTGAAGCCAGGGATCAGTAAATACACAAAGGAGGAACATGTAGCATCCGGATTTAACACGTTGGAGCTGCCTCTGCCGCCTTGCCTGCTGGACAAGCCTAGGCTGTCTCTCCAGTCATCAGTTGACTTAGAGCATGATGTCTTGTGTTCTAGCTCGCTTGAAAAGCCCAGATTGTCAGTGAATGAGATGCCTACATTCGCGAGAAGCTCGTCTAAGAAGGGTTTGTGGAAGCACCATGTTGATCCTTTCGAGGTTGCCTACAAAGAGTGCACCAAAACTCCATCTCCCATTCAGACACAGTGGAATAAGATGCTGTGGAAAAGCCTTAGTGTTCGGGAAAGACGTTGAAGAGAGGTTTCTTTGATTTTTCGTGTAAGCAATCTTGCAACATAAGGGAGGACAGTATTGTGAAAATGTAGTGTAGCAGGGATAAGATTGCAGCTTAAGACATTGAAACAACATTTTCAAACATATTAAGATTTCCAGCTGCTGTTCCAGTGTATACAACCTACATTAGAACTACATAATCTAAACGAAATCTGAATGTGATAATAATTTCAATATCCAAGAGATTTGGGAATAGGAAGAACTGGATTTTGAGCTTTCAAGTTCTCAATTTTTGTTTTGAACTCTGAGTGAAAAGAGAGGAGAGACCGTTGGCGAGAGGCTAAAGCAACACTGAACTGTTTGATCTGGTTCTCGAGTTCTTGCCTTCTTTGAGTTTCACTCAACAATTCCTTTGCAACCTTTTCCTTTTGTTCAACATTTTTTGAGAGTTCCTCAGTTGATTTTGAGACCAAGCAGCGAAGAGAGTGTTTCTCTGCCTTCAGTGCATTGAGTTCCTTCTCCAAGCTGTGGTATTTCTCTTTGCTTGACTCTAAAAGCTCATCATTGGCGCGGAGTTCACATTCGAGTCTCTGATACTTTTCTTTGATATAGTTGAATTCAGCTGTTACTTCCTCTTTCCAACGGCCGACGTCTCCTCTCAAGTCAGAGCACTGGAGCACAAAATTACAGAAAGAGTGAAACCACAACTGTTAAGCATAGTTATTTAAAAGTTCACACAAATAATATACACGAGAAGAGAGTAAACAGACTCAACATTAAGCACAGGATTCACACATTTTAAGCTTATCGAGTCGAAATGGAGAAGATGTACAACGCAATAACAATCAAAACACTTTATTTTATTCAGACAACCAGACAATCACCATATGTAAAATAGATAAAACACCATTTTATCATCATACTCTAAGTAGTCTCAAAAAGAAAACAGCAAATGCTGCAATCACAACAGATAACAGCATAATAGAGGACACACGATATCTTGAAAAATGAGAGCTGCCTACTACCTTATACTTGAAGATTCCTGAAGAGTTCCCTTTGCTCGGGTCTTCTCCTCCTTTAGTTATAGCTAAGGATGTGACTGAGTGGCGCAGGGTCTCCTTGAGAGTCTTGAATTGCCCCCGAACTGAATTCTCATTCTCACCAGTAATATGGTCTTTAAAAGCAGTCACTGAGAAGTGGGATTCTAAAGTTGCAAACAAGCTTTCTCCAACCTCACTTGTGCAGGTCAGCAATTTTTCCATTGGCGAGTCGCTATCAGAAAACAAATTCTGTGGCAATGACGATGAGGAAGAAAGTGCAGTTTAGTTTAAAAAATGATCACTGAAGTACACGAAGCTAAGAAATAAAACCCAACTATTACTTACTTGCAACACTAACATGACATCCTTGTAAATATCTTTACAAGCTGCAACTGATTCACAAAGCCTTTTAGGAACTTCGCGAATTAGTATTGCTTCATCTTGAAGATCTGAAATTTCCTTCAATAACTGATTGTTTAGCGAAACCTGCACTGCATGATTTCTCTGCATTCGTAGAATCAATGCATATTAAAATCCCAATCCAGTCTTAACATTAACGCGTTGAATCTTTTGAATGAAATGATATACATTCTCAATTTTAAGATTGCCTATAATGGAAAATTGGCAAACTATGCACTAGTTAGTCATTTGTTGGTTTCACTATAAATCTCTACATATATAAATATAATAAGTCTCAAAATGCAGAAAAAACTAAGCCATATATTAACGACATGAGAGTGGAGAGAAAAGAGTCAAACCTGTATTTCCTCTTTCTCTGCAATGGCAAGTTGCAGCTGCCTCTTAAGTTTTTCAACCTCTGGAATGTCATTCTCATGTTGGGAACCCTTCAGAAAAGTAGCATTCTCTGTTATTTTATTTAAAAACATTTTTTCTTGCTGTTGCAAGGGAAGTAACTTTCCCAGCAAAAGTTTTTGAAATTAAAGAAATTACTGGTAGTTGATTGGAATACCTAGCATAACCATGTATCAAGCATAGGTAAAAGAGCATACTTACCGAGGTGGGATCGCTAAAGGGAAAAGATTGCACTCTTCTTGCTGGGGTATATAGGAGTGAATCGAGGTCAGCTACATAGCCTTTATTTAACTTCTGCCAAGTATCCTCATCAGCCAAATTACTCAAATTAGTAGGAAGAGGACTAAATTCCGGAAGCTTTGAATATTTCCCGCGCCTTGCTACAAAGGCACTAGGTGCTGCCTTGAAACAAGGAGTGTTGAAGGTTTCTTCTTGAACTTGTTTATTTTTGGAACTTTTTTCTTCAATGAAGTTTAGTCCAGAAGGTTCGTGTTCCTGTACAATCATTAAATTAGTTTGTTACTATAAAGTGTAAAGACAATAATTATCAGTACAATTGAAAACTGAAATACACAAAATGATATATATATATATATATGTACTACCTGAATACAACTTACGTGACTATCAGACAGATGCACTTGGCCGTTTAGGTTTCCAAGTTTGGAGCCATGTTCCTTTTCTCGTTCCTTATGCGACTTCCTCTCCTCTTCCAGTTCAGTTGCTAGTTTCTCACGCTCCAGTTCATACTAATGATTGAGCATATGTAAGAAACGATTTAGATATAATGAAGTTGTAGGTGATTTGATTCTAAAAAATATTGATTTACAAAAAGATACAAAAAGGGCAATGATTTGAGAATCAACATACTTTGAGCATATCATTCCTAAGTTTCAATATTTCCTGCTCCAAAACTTCAGCACGAGATCCCTGAAAACAATATTAATTTATTTATAGGTTGTGCATTTCATGCACAAAACGCCATCCGCAAGAAAGCATTAATACCTGGAGTTTCTTGCGGAGTTCTTCTATCTCTATTTTCTGACGTTTTAGCAATGCTGCATCTGTCAAAATCTATTGCATGACAGAGAACTGATTTCATTGATCCGACGAACCAAAGTTGAGAGGAAGTTCTAATACATTGATCCTGTCTTCTCATGTCAAACTAATGCCTAGACAAATATTTTTGGTGTGGTTATTATCGGTTGAGATGACATCCAAGTCTAGCTAGTAGCGAATGAAATATTCACTCCATGCATAGTTATATTTAACAGCCAAATTGAAATACTGTTTACCTTACATGAACCAATATATTTGAAAGTACAAAGAATCATGGTCATCGTACCTCATTTATTTGAGCACAATTTGTAATCCGTTTGGCTCTGCTAGCGAATTGAAGAGTTCCCTTTGTTTCCTCAACATGAACCTGAAGAATAATTGATTATACATCACCAACCTATAGATAGTGACTTAGCCGTGACAATTCAATTAGACCTACGAAAGAAAAAATGCATGATACCTCTTCTGGCGCTACAGTGCAAATGATTGAGGTTTTTGCGTTACCACCTAAAGCTGGTTGAAGTATTCTAGTTAACTTGCTATCACGGTACGGAATGTGTCCCCTGCCAGTATATCACTTTATTAATGCATTGGAATGGAACCAGCTGTTAGAAGGACAATCCTAAAAAGATGAGAACCTTTGTTTTGCTCCGTCGCTCAGTTTGTTGATAACATTACCAAGAGCCATTAGACTCTTATTTATGTGCTTTCCTTCCTTCAAACGCACACCGGCAGCTCCAGTTTTAGCAATGCGTTCAGACCCGGCTAAATCAACCAAGTTCTATTTCCAGGAGCAGTACCCAGAAGCAAACACAAACAAAAGTCAGAAAGCACATGTTTGATATGTAATGAACTAAATGAAATTTCACAATACATTAGTGAAAGTTCTAAACATGTTAGCTTACTAAGTTCTAAACAACATACCAGTACTGAGACCCGAACTGCATCTCCAATAAGATACTCATCATGGTGATTAACGTTCTTCCCTTTGCTCTCAATTACCTGGAACATAGATTAAGAATTCAGCTATGCAAATATGGAATATTTGATAAAGCAGTAAGTACATAAAGCTCATTGTTTCGCCAAATTCACATACCATCCTGAATATTGTGTGCGATCGACTACTGCGGACATTCATATTTGTCTCTCCAAAATGCCTATAGCTGTCAAAACATAATTCATTTTGATTTCACATCCCAAAATAATACACTGATTCAAATTATCTACACGTAGAATCTTGTAGCATTCAAACCTTCCCCAGCTTCTATGAGCTGAAGCACATGTTCCGCATTACTGACTATTTCCTCCCTCAGTCCCGACACATAAATGCCTCTCTGAGACGAGAAATGCAAGTCAGCAATTTTTTCAAAAAGTGGAATCTTGATTAGAAACTGTACACGAAAGAAAATAACGAACCTCTAAGCTTTCATGTATCTGAAGTTTCTTGTTTTCTACCGCAAATAAGTCATTTATCTCTTCATTATAAATTTCCATGTAGGATATTCTAACAAGGAATTCCCTGTCTTTCGCCTATACAATAAACATGAATTATTTTATGCGCCAGATTCAAATTAGAAGCAATAAAATAGCATCAGTGCATCATGACAATGGCAAATACCTCTTGAATCTTTGAAAAAATATCTCTAACAGCACGGTGAATAACTCCGGATCAGTTTGTGAACCATTCATTGTGAATGTCTTGCCACTGCTGGTCTGTCCATAAGCAAATACGGTTCCTGAAAATCTCAAATTGGTCAATATGGCAATTTTTTCAATATCAAAATGTAAAATGAATACATATTATATATTACCATTAAAACCCTCAACAGCGGCATGAACGATGTCCTTTGTAAGAAGTTCGTACACTTTCGAATTAGCACAATTTTCATCAAAGATCTGATCGAAGGCGTAAGATACGCCGGAAATGGGGGTTCCGAGTCGCTTGTGGAGTGAAATCCGATTGTCTTCCACCTTCCAGTGAATCCCAGTTGTGATTTCATCAGTGGTTGGAGGCCGGACACGAATGGCAACACAGATCTTCTCCATCTCCGACAGAGGACGGCTCTACTCTAGGGTAACCTACGCTCCTCAGTTTGAATTTCTGCAGCGGCAACTTTTGAACGTTCTGGGGTTTAATTGAATTAAGCGTAGCTTTTTGACGGACGAAAATACCCTTCGGTCTAGTAGATGATTGTATAATTTGTATCACTGTCCCGACCCATAGTGTAAAAGGCCCGTTGTATTGGGAGTAGGTGTGTAAACATTTTTGTGATTAAATGGAAATTATCAAATGGGCCGAACAAGACGGAATGGGATCGGTGCAGCCAAAACACAAAATAAAGTATGTTTGAATTGATGATCATTAAATACGTAGTTTTGATTTATAATTTATGAATAAGCAAAACTACGTCTGTTTATTAAAAGGGTTTAGTAATTTTAAATATTAGAGTATAGTAACGATATAGTTTTACTTAAAACAAAAGTAATACCACGTCATTTCCATCCGCTGCTAAAAGCTGTACGCAGCATCAGATCCGAATCCGAACAAGACAAGATACAGAAAACAATGATTAGTTTTGATGGGGAAATTAGTTTCTCTTGATAAATTTACGAAGAAAAATCTCAGATCATTTCTTAGCCTTACTTTGTCGGAATAAGATGTTTAGATTCTTTGGACGGTACCAACAGTCTATGCGTCAAGCATTTTACATAGGAATCTATTACTGCAAGCCACACTTTTTCTAATAAAGTTAGGCATGCCTAGTAACAAGATAAATAAATACATATTAGACAAACATTTTCCATAAGAATTCAATCCTGAATGCCACAGACTATACCAGATGAAGTTAGGCATGGGTACCAGAAAGATAAATACACATCAGATCTATTATTTTATTTAGGACTTAAACTTACCTGAGCCAGTCTGCATATACTTCAACAATACAAACAGGACACTGAGGCAATTGATGAATGGTCATTTTACAGATGAATTGCATATATGTTTCGTTTAACTGTGTGGAATCTTGCGTAAGACGAATGTTCCAATGTGTCCAAGTTCATGCCATCAGAACACCATGATCCAATAATGTCAAGCATAGACAAGACCCTTAGTAGCCCCTAGGATATGCAAATACAAAGCGAGACATACAGTGACAATAACAGCTGACTTTGCATTGAAGTATCTGAGAGCTACTCGTCCCCTGTCGACGACCTCCCCATGAGCAAGATCAATGCTTTTTTTCATGCCATCTGATAGTTTCCATAATGTAAAATCAACAATTGATCTTACTGTTTCAGAAGTCACCCTTCCGGTAACATCAAGCACAAGATTTCTATTACTTGGGACAGCTAATGTTGAAGTTACCCTGCCAATCCACCCACCGCTGTTCATCATTTCATTAAAGGAATTTTGGTTTTGGAATTTGTTGGATGATGATTGTTGTACAAAACAGTCATCTTTGGTAAAACTTTGATCTTCACCCTGGGAAGAATTACAAAGGGAACTTGACCCAGGGTCAAACTCTGAGCTTGATGCAGTCAGCACTTTATGAGATGTCCTCACAAGTGTTTCAACAGCGCCATTACAAACAGAGACCAATGTCTCTCTAATATCTTGTTGGTGACTAGGCCTTGTCATTGCCTTGAATAAATCATCATAAACGTTCATGTCCATTGTTTTGTCCAAATATACTTCAACGGCCGTGCTCACAAAGGTCTGAATGCAATTAGCCATTACTTCTCTACATTGGTCACTACACATCAATGTCACCCATGCTGGCACATCTGATGAATTCGACTGAGAACTGTTACCAACTATTCCATTAACCTTATTAGCAACACCATCATTAGAGCAAATCCCCAAAACTAAGTTTCTAGCGAAACTCCCAACAACAGCAGAGACAAAACCAGTTCCAGACTTTGACATCATTTTATCCATGATTCTGTCAGTAAAGTTGGCATCGGTCAAACTAACATTTCCCTTCCTCTCCTCCAATTGATAAGACTGATATCCTCTCAAAAGCCCTTTAGTTAAAGACTCGATGTCCTAACTACAGACAAGGATAGCTCTTCAGACCTAGCTATTTTAGCAATCTGCTTCAAACTATTAGGCATCTCATCAGAATCAGACTGCATAAACTCCTTTAATTCTCTCGAAACAAGTCCAACAGCCTCAGCTGAATCTCCCATGAGTTCCATAAAACATATCAATGCTTTCAAAACCTTCTTAACCTTCCTCCGCTTCTCAACCACATATGGCAAGTGATAAACCTTGTAGGCTCCATAACATGACACACCAGCCGCAGCAAGCGCCACAAGCCACTTTCTCCTCTTCCTCGTTAGCTCCAATCCCTTACTCAACAACTCACTACCCATCAATCTAAACACAAACGAGCACAAACCAACGGGCGAAGGATTCAGTTCAAAACCCTAAAGCACAAAACACATCAATCTCAATGCATATCGTATCAATTAAAATGTTACAGGAGAAGAGGACATTTAAGGGATGCGCAGAGCTTGCGGAATTGATGAAATGAGTGCCGTATAGAACGTTAATCGATCGAAATCAAACGAATCTAAAACCAACTAGTTTTACTGCATAATCCAAGATGTCGTCGTTGTGTAAAGGTTCAGAAAATGATGAAATTGGAGATAGTGAACCTGGATATGGAGACAAGAGGCGGCGCCGGCGACGGAGGGGAAGATGGCGAGCGATTGGCGGAGAGCGATCAAGGGATTCAGACGACGACGAATCAATCACAGGCTGCCACTAAATATCCATACGAAATAAATGAACAAATGAAGAGAGTTGTTGTGGCACTGGGCCAGGCTGCAGTTAGCTGGCCTATTTTAGATGAAGCCCATTACGGCCCAAAGTTGTGGATTTTATTCGGATCAGGAACTTTCCAACCCAATTCATATGCACGCATCAGTCAAAGAAGGCTCAATTCAAATAGTCAACTATTTTTACTAAGAACCGTGGTGGCTAAAATTCAAAAATAAATTTTTGAAAAAGTGTGGTGAAATATTTTGAATATTAAAATGAAAATCTAGACGTTCACATTGATGCTATTCCACAAAGCAGGTGATAATTATTGAATATTAAAATAATGTAAAATAAAAGTAAATGAATATAAAAACCCACACATCAAAGCAGCCAATAGTTTAGTGATATTTTACTAACCCTTTGGAAAAAGTAGTGATTTTTTTATTTAAAGAAAAAATAAAAGTTAAGTATATCTTTTTTATCAGAATGGGGGAGGAAGAAGAGAAGCCTTTGTACGCACGCGTTAATATTGACGATTCGGGTGCAGAGTCAGCACGAGTCAACGACACGATTACCCGACCCGATCAACCCGACTAGTCCTTCATAACCAACACATTCTCCGTCAACTGCAGAATCTCACTTCAAAACTTCGTCGTTTCGTCTCATTCGATGCCGGAAGATGCGATGATGAACTCAACGGCGACGCCGGCGGAAACGGAGATTCCATCTTCGCCAAAGTTGATGTACATGGGGCGGAGGTTTGATAATTCGAGCGCGAGCGAGAATTCCGGCGCATTCAGCGACTGCAACAGCGACGTATCCGGAGAGTTCGCTACCACATCGTCGGAAAGGAGAAAACTCCTCGTCTCCTGTACCTCAAACGACTCCGACGAGCTGTTAGAACACCTCATCTCCGGACTTGGATCGTTCTCAATCGAAGAGCAGAAGCAAGCCGCACTTGAAATCAGATTACTAGCAAAAAACAAGCCAGAAAACCGCCTCCGTATCGCGGAAGCCGGCGCAATCAAGCCACTAATCGCGCTCATCTCCTCCTCCGACCTTCAATTACAGGAGTACGGAGTCACGGCGATTCTCAACCTCTCGCTGTGCGACGAGAATAAGGAGTCAATCGCTTCGTCCGGAGCGATTAAGCCGCTAATTCGAGCTTTGAAATCCGGAACGCCGACCGCGAAGGAGAATTCCGCCTGCGCTCTGCTCCGTCTCTCGCATATCGATGAGTATAAAATCATGATCGGACGGTCGGGAGCGGTGGGGCCGTTGGTGGAGTTATTGGAGCAAGGGACGATTCGCGGGAAGAAGGACGCGTCAACGGCGTTATATGCTTTGTGTGCGTTGAAGGAGAATAAGATAAGAGCGGTTCAAGCAGGGATTATGAGGCCGTTGGTGGAGTTGATGGCTGACTTGCAGGAGAACTCTAGTAGTATGGTTGACAAGTGTGCATATGTTGTTAGCTTGTTGATGTCTTTGAAGGAGGCTAGAGAGGGTTTGGTGGAGGAAGGAGGGATTCCGGTTCTGGTGGAGATACTTGAGGTTGGGACTCAGCGGCAGAAGGAAATTGTTGTGGCCATTTTGTTGATATTGTGTGAGAATAGTGCTATGTATCGAACCATGGTGGCTCGGGAAGGCGCTATTCCGCCTCTGGTTGCGTTGACTCAGGCTGGCACTACTCGGGCAAAGCAGAAGGTGGTATTCTTGCCTGTTCTTATCCACGTGACAAATCTTCATTGGCTACTTTATGTTAAATTGCTAATATATGTGGTTTACTTTTAGTTAGGGAAAATTATAACTTGACTTGAATTTGGCAGGCTGAGGCATTGATAGAGCTGCTAAGAAGACCCAGATCCGGAAATGAAACAGGTCGATGATCGTAGTTTGTTTCTGTTCATGTGCAAATGCATAGTTTTGTTGAATGATGTTAACTGGCCAATGACCCCAGCTGAAGACAGCAAAATCTCAGCTCCGCTCTCATCAGTGATATTTGCTGAGGGATAATGATAATGACATATCCGGGCCACAGAAGGACACAAACCTGTAAATACCTGTTCGCTCGGAGTAAATAATTTAGAGCAACCACAACCACGTGCAATAGTAAATGGCTCTGTTTGTGTAGGCTGCTGCTGCAGTTGGCGGATGATTGCTTGGTGTGATTAATTATATGGCGGGCGCCTAGCAGTTGGTAAATGTTTTTTTTTCTTTTTTCAGGCTTTGGTATAATCAGCGTGATATGTTTGTTTTCTCGCAGGACTGTAACTTGTGAGTTTGATTGCTAATATAAATTGTAAATAGAAGACTTGCATCCTGTTTCTTTTATTGTACTTACTCAACTATGATATTTGGAGAGTGTTCTAACAAAATTGTAAATAGAAGACTTGCACGTAATACAATCACTGCCTAGCTGTTGACCAAACTGGAGAGCGTTGAAATGGAAGGTGCGCATATGTTTCCATCGTATTGTATAGTGATGACCTACTAAATGAATGAGTGCAGGCCTGTAAGTTTGATTATACAATAGCAATCCACAGGCTCAAACAAAAAGATGGTTATAATGATATCTGGCCTGGAGGACTGAATTAAATCAACATTGTTTTAGCTGGAAAAGTGTTTTACAATTAATTAGTTATACTTTTCATCTACTCTCCTTCTCTTAGCTTATTCCAAAGTGATGGACCAACTAACTAAATGGTGGTGGGCAGTGGTGAGGTCACAGCCAGACCCAGTCTCCCATCTAAATTGATGTCTGACGTTATGGAACCGAATGGTACACACACTTTCATTCATGCGTTACTCATCAATTTTTGGTCCAATTCCAAAAGCCATCCAAGTGGCCAATTTTTGAGGAAGTGGAGTTGGCCTAGTGGTTAGGCATCCACTACCTGTGCCAATAGGTCTCACGGGGTAGGAGTGAATTTCGATAATCCCTTTTTTAAAAAAATAAAAATAAAAATAAAATTCGATAGGGGTGCTTACTGAATTCCGTTTTTGTGCATATCGATCGAAGTCTTTTTTATTGCATAAAAATTCACCTTGGACTTGTCACATTTTCTTATTAAATATAATAAATATGCAAATTGTAATAATTCAAACGACAAAATAAAATGGGCTTTGGCAGGCAAATTAGCGCGGCCCAACACTTTCCCAAAGCATTTAAATTCTTTAATGGCCCACATCATAAAGATGGATATAACGGTTGTACATTTACATTCAGCTTTATGCAAAAATAATTAAATATGTAATGTAACAATATGATTATAATTGAAAGAATAACTGTTTAAGAGTAACAATAAGATTTAATTTCGGCCGATCATTCCGTCTCTATTTGCAGAAATCGTGGTTTAAGTCCTGAATAGAATAAAAATATCGGACGATTTAGATCTCTGTTAGTCATTACCAACCTTATGGTCATTGATAATCAAGAGAAATTTTTAGATATATTTATGTTCCATTTGAAATTTTCTCAAAATACCCTACTTTTAAAATAAGTTTCTCAAATGCCCTACTTTGATAGCAATTCAGTCTTCACAGAATCGGATTGTTAGAAAAGCATAGTTTCCGGTCTCATCAAAACCGTATTGTTTGAAAACAAACCGATTCGTTCCAACGTAATTTTCACCCAACCCGGTATATTTTCACAAAAATTGATATATTATCTTGCAACATTTTCCACCAACCCCTAAATCCATACTTGTCCTCGTGTTACATCTCTTGAATCGGAAATGACTCCATGCATTGATTTTCTTGAAAATTGTATCTGAACAAATCCTTATTCAACTTTTAATCATGTTTAATTCTCAACATTTCCATCCATATTTTAATTAAACACACTGATAAAACTTCAAAATAAGTATCTTCTGACATATTTAATTCCAACTACTAAGACAAATATGGTCTCAATAAATAAACATGCAGTGAAAAAACTATAGAGAATCTTTTTCATTTAATCAGTAGTTGAAATCCCAACAAATATGCACTGAATTTTATGTAAAACATCATTAAATGTCTTGTGAAATACCGCATCCATATGTATAAATAGGAGTGTCAACCATGTTGTTTGATATTGCATTTCACAGCATTTATTGATACTTTCACAACTACAAGATGTCTAAGCTTGTTTTGATCTCAAGTTTCATATTTTCTTTGTTGATTTTATTGAACATTTTATCATGTGTGGGAGCAAGAGTGTTCCTAAATATCCAAATTGAAGAGTCCGGTCCTTATTTACCTCCTAGACATCCTGGTGGCAGAAGCTTTCATGGAGTTCAAGATCTTGATCGTCTTCCTGAAGAGCCGCATTTTGATCATCCTTTTAGACACTTTGGTGGAAAAAGTTTTCGCGAAGAGCCACGGTTTGATCATCCTCATAGACACTTTGGTGAAAGGAGCTTTCGCGAAGAGCCAAGTCATGATCCCTCTGAAAGATATTTAGGTGCAGAAAGCTTTTACGGAGAGCCACGCCATGATCATCCTTATAGACATTTTGGTGCTAGAAGCTTTCGCGAAGAGCCAAACCATGAATATCCTGAAAGATACTTTGGTAGAAAAAGCTTTCACGGAGAGCCACGTTATGAAAGCTTTGAAGGAGAGGGAAGCCCTGAACTTCCTCTTGAAGAGCCTCACCATCATGTTCCTCATAGACCATTTGGTGCTAGAAATTTTCAGGGGGGGCCAGATTTCGAACAATTTCCTAGACATTTAAGTGTAAAAGGCTTTCAGGGAGAGTCAGGTTTTGATCTTCCTGAAATACAATTTGGCGGAATAAACGTCCGCGAAGAGCCAAATGATCATGATCTTCCGGAAAGATATTCTTATGCAAAAATATTTCATGGAGAGCCACATCATGAATTACCTTCTAAATATTTAGATTCAAAAAACTTTCACGAAGAGCCACCACATTCTGACTTTCCTCATATGCACTTTAATGAAAAAAACTTTGACGAAATGCCAAATTTTGATCTCATACCAAGAGAGCCTCGTCATGATCATCCTCGTAGACTTGCGGGTGCAAGAGTCTTTCAAGGTGATATAGATTTTGAACTTCCTCCTCAACATTCTGGTCTAAAAAACTTTCAGAGAGAATCAGAACGTGATCTCAGTACTCCTAGGGATACAAGTGTAAAAAGGTTTCAAGAGGAAATAGATCTTGTTCTTCCTGTTAAACAATTCAATGCAAAAAACTTCCGCGAAGAGACAAGTCATGATCTTCCCGAAAGATACTTCGATGCAAAAAACTTCAACGAAGAGCCACATCGCGAACAACCTTCTATAAGTTTCGGTACAATAAACATTCGTGAAGGGTCACGTTCCAGTTTTCCTGCATCACACTCTAGTGAAAAGAAAATTGTTATGAAGCCAATTTCAGATGTTTCGCCCGGAGAGTCTCGTCCTGATCCCAATATTCCTCCTAAAAATGCAGATGCAAAAAGATTTGAAGAAGACCCACTTCCTGATCTTCCATATAAACAACCAGGTGTAAAGGAATTTCAAGGAGAATCAGATTCTGTTCTTCCTGTTAAACACTCTGATATGGAAATGGTTTAAGTTGGAGTGTGTTTGAGGATGTTTTGGAGCATATCATGTTGTCGTGTTACGCAATGTGAAAATTATTACAAATGAACTCGTAAGTATATTAACAAGAGGGATGTAAAATAATGGTTTGTAAAGTCACTAGTGCTCCATTCGTGAGGTTCTTTAAATTTCAAAAAATATATTTATGAACGGTCTTTTATTCTTAATTAAACAATGTATTTATAATAAAATTCAATGCTGTAGTATGGGTTTGGTTGAGATTACATTAATATCACGTGAAAAACATGTGTAATTCGAAACTGTTGTTGGGTGGTTAAAAAATGAAAAAATATAAAAAATCAAAATCTAACGGAATAGTTAACGGAACTGTTGTTGGATAGTTAAACCCTTACGGAAAAATTTATAAGGGTGTGTTTTGGTAAATAGGCATTATAAGGGTGGTTGCTGGAAAAACGCCATATTATAAGGATGGTTTTGGATAAAAAATCCAAAAAAACATATGAGTAAAACTTTACATATAAATGAACAAAAATAATGTGAATTCGAAACCAAATTGAACCGTCCAAATTTTTGCGAGTGTGGAGGGACCAACCGGGAAATGAACCGATCTGATTAGTGGTCCAATTGGTGCTTTCAGAGGTCCGAGTATAAAACAGGGTCGATCTTCGGCATTCTTCTTCGCGTCGCTAGGTTGTGGCTAATCTGGTCTGGTGGTTTACGCTGCCGGAATTCTGTGTGTATGTTGGTGGGAGGTCACGGCGTCGTTTCGCAATCCTTCAGCTGCTGATAAACATGAGATTCAATTGAAGTCGGATTCAGAAAGTTAGTGAGTAGCGATTCGAATTGAAGACGCGGTGGTTGACGTTGACAATTCGAAGCAGGAAGGATTGGAATTTTCGTGCTTTTTGTTCCTCCGGAATTTGATTCTGCGGTTGCTTACGTGGATTTAAAGGAAAAGATAAAACCCTAGTTTTCACTTTGGGAAGAGTTGTGTGTTAAAATGGATCCAATCATGAAGCTACTTGAGGAAGACGAGGATGAGACTATGCACTCTGGAGCTGATGTTGATGCTCTTACAGCTGCCCTCAATAGACATATTGAAGGCAATTCTTCGTCAACACCCCAACCTGCGGAATCACACCCAGGTACGAATTATGATACAGCATTGGTGTGAATTTCTTTATTTTTAATATATAAGATATTCATTGACATTGAAAATACTTAGGGTCTGATTGTCATTGATAGGATAGAGTGAATGAGCATCGTAAATACTTAGACTTTCACATTATGTAGTTGTATGACTCATTGTGCTCATGCTTGTATCAGATATTGTTGTTTACGAAATGTAGTATTAGTATTGTTTATCAATTATCATGCCTCCAATATTCAGTACTATTAGAATGCTGCTGCTACTCTTCTAGTTTTATACACAAAGCTAATGATAAGAATGCACATAAATTTGTGGACTCAATATATGGTTAAAGCATGAGTTTTCCATACTGTTTTCATCTTTCTTTTCAAGACGTCAAGACAATAAGACACTTGTGTGAGAAGCAAGTGCCTTCTGGCACAGTTCTATTTTAATGTGTTTTTCTAGTTAATAGAAAGATAAATACATTTTCAAGCCTATGACTATCTGAGTTACAGTGGAGATGCTATTACGCGATTTCGTTTCATTTTGTTTATGAATATGACTTTGACTGTCCGTAGTCACTTGATGTCAAACTGAGTAGCATTTTAATTTAAAGCAAAGCTATGTGAGTTATCCGAATTTACTTTTGTTTTACAAAGAAAAAGTGCTTAAGGTTCGCTTGGATTTTCCTCCCATCGTCACTAGGCCATATAACCCCGCGACCTTTTTCATTAGGTATAATCTGTAATTTTGTAAATGCAGTATTGTCTGAAGGAGTTAATCATAGTCAGCTCTTTCATCAGTGGCAAAGTTCAAGTCAGGATGGAAATGCAACTTTGCAGAGCCAGTTTGATCAAAGTGGTCTTTCACAGGTGGAGAGTATGCCTGACAAGCAGAAGCAACCCCTTCCTGTTTCCGAAAGTCAGCAACATGACATAGCTTCTTCACGCTCTCAGGAATCCAGCCAAACACCTTTACAGCCAAAACAAGAGGATGTTATAGCACCGAGTATCCAGCAGCCTTCTAAACCGAGTCAGCTCCGGATTTCTGACAATAGTGCGCAGCGTGTGCAAGAATCAGGTAGAACTACGAATAGTGAAAGGGAAGCTCAGCTTTCAAAATTACAACATATGAACCAACAAGGATCAACTTCAGAACTGGGAAGCAATGCAGTAAATAAGGGTAAACAAGTGCCATTTGCTCTGTTGCTCCCGGTAATAACGCCTCAGCTTGATAAAGAAAAAGCAATGCAACTTAATTCATTATATGTAAAATTGAAGGTAGGATACACGAATCTCTACCCATTTGACTTTTTTTGCTTTGTACATGTGCGGACATCATTAATATTTGATCAAACGATTTGAATTCTTACCAGAAAAATGAGATTCCAAAAGAAGGATTTGTCAGGCATATAAGAGGCATTGTTGGAGACCAGATGCTAAAGATGGCTGTCATGAAATTGCAAGCTGAAGTAAGTGTACTTGATTCTGGCTTAGATTGTGTTTGTCAGGCTTGTGCATAAATACAAGATGTGTAGCATATCTGTTGTGAACCCCTTTGTGATTTTTTTATTTCATTGCATTCACCGTATGCTTCTCATTCGTTTGCAAATTTTTGATGGAACAGTTAATGTAGAAATAACTATTAGTGCAATTAGGATGGTAAGTAACTGCTGCCTTAGTATTGGTGCTTTCTGTTTGACTAGTGTTTTTAGAAAATATAGTCGGTGAGAGTGCCTTTATTGATAGGGTTCAAAAGTTTTATAAGAAATGAAAACGTTCAGATAAACTTTTTAGTATCTTGTACAATGTGCATGTTTGATGTCATAAGTAGCCTATGCTAGCTGTATTTGTCGAACGTCTCTTCAGCTAACTGTGCAATTATGGATGGTAACTATTTTAATTTTGTTGTCCTTGTTTGATAATGGTTTTATTCATGAAACATGTATCCACTACTATTATCTACATGTTCCACTTTTCAAATCGATTAACTTCCATGGTGCACTTTTGGCCCCATATAAGGCCTTTTGAGGAATTTTATAATTTATTTGATTTTTTGAAGTCTTTCTGTAGTGTATTTAACTGCTAGGAAGGTTTGAAAATAAATACTATCACGTTGTTTGAAATTTTAAATGCTCAACTGAGTCAACCTACCATGCCAGGATGGGATAAGGAAGTCTCAGGGAAGAGGAACAACACAACAACCAAGCTTGAGCATGCCATTAGCAAGTGCTCCACAATATTCGCAACCATTTGCGCAAGCTCATCAGCAAGGCCAAAGCTCATTAGTGGACCCATCCCAGAATGCATCTTCCGCTGGGAATGCTCAGGCTATTTCTCAGAAGACTCGGGATGATCATCGCCCAGAGTCACATGTTATGCAACCAAATCAGATAGTTTCTTCCAGTTTGAATCCTTCTATTCAAGAGAGGGAGCGATTTGCTAGACTGCAAGGCCTGACAAAACAGCAGCAGCAACATTTGCATTTTTCATCTGCCTCTGTTCCCATGTATGGAACATCAGCTGGAACTGTCAATCATTATCCTGGAGTTACCTCCACATCGGCAAAACCTCAGCAGCATGACCCTTCAGTGAGGCAAGCTTCGTTGAACCATAACTCAGTTCCAACTCAGACAGCGGATGTCGTTGGGACAGCCAAGTTTGATCGTGCTCATCCTGTTACTGATGGGAGCAGAATCCATGGTGGGTCCTCAGGACACATGATTGCTTTGCAGCAGCATTCAGCTCCCTGGTCATCAGGAAGCACCAGTGAGCATGTATCATCAACAACTGTAAAGCAAGAGCCAGTCGATCAGGGAATTGAACAGCAAAATAAACCCCAATCAATGATGGCACATGGCATGTCAAGTACTGAAAGTAAACCAGGAACTATAGCCGGAGCCTCAGTAGACAATGCTTTAGATAAAGAAGCTGGAAAGATGAATTTTCAAGCATCAACATTTCCACCACATTCAGTTACAGCTACTTTATCAGCGCACCAGGAGTCTCAGATGGTACCATATTATTCTATTTTTATAGCACACTATGAAAAGTACGCTGAAACACTGAGATCTTATCTGATTATTAGCAGTCAAACCCTCGGTTACCATCTACGTTGCAGCCATCTGGAAATAATGGTAGAAATGTACTTAAAAAACCTATTGTTGGTCAGAAGAAACCGCTTGAAACTTCATCACCGCCGTTGCCTGGGTGAGTTTTAAGTTATCGTTTCCATGATAATATCGCATGTGTCTTCTGCAAACCTTTTGAGTTCTAAGCACCTAGTAATATACAGTAAGAAGCAAAAGGTCTCTGGTGGCTTTCTGGATCAAAGCATTGAGCAACTTAATGATGTCACGGCTATTAGTGGTGTCAACTTGAGAGTATGGCATTCTTCTTCAGGAAAATAACTTCTATAATTTCTCTGATGATCAATAGACTATAATTTATTACGATATAAATCTCCTTTTCAGGAAGAGGAAGAACACTTACTCTCTGGTTCCAAGGAGGATAGTCGAGTGTCAGAAGCATCTCGAAGATTCGTTCAAGAAGAAGAAGAAAAATTGATATTGCAGCGAGCTCCTCTTCAAAAGAAATTGGAAGGAATCAGTTAGTCTTTTTACCCTTCGACTTTAATAACTTGTACAATCTTATCTATGAATGAAATGATCTATTATGGCTTTTGACATCACAACCACTGCTTTACAGTGCTCAAGTCCGGTGTCAGGAGCATGAGTACTGATGTCGAGCGATGCTTATCACTGGTGATATACTTGTTAGAAGTGTTTATTTTGCATTATTATTTTGTCTTTTGTATTTAATGTTAGCTTTCTTGCAGTGTGTAGAGGAAAGACTGCGCGGACTGATAAGGGATTTAATACGGCTATCAAAACAGGTTGCTCTCTGCTAGTTTTTTTAACTTAGTAATTATGTTAACTTTTTGTTGAATTGCAACAATTTTTGATGCAGCGCTATGATATTGAGAAACCAAACCACCGGATCAGCATAACCTCAGATGTGCGCCAGCAAATACTGCTAGTGAACCAAAAGTCTAAAGAAGAATGGGAAAAGAAACAAGCTGAAATTGAGAGGATTCGGAAGCTCAGTGAGGTTTGGGTCACCTCTTTAGCTTATGTTTTTATGTTATCCATCTTATTATAACAGTGTTGCATTACTTGTATGACACTAAAACAGCCTGAGAGTAACACTGCGACTGATGGTGAGAGAGAGAAAGAAGAAGGCCGTGGCAAAGCTAACAAGGTATTTAATAGGCCATTGTGAATGTGTATTATATGGAAAGATCTGGTATTATCCTTCACATTTTGTTGTTTCATAGGCAAACAAAGAAGAAGATGATAAGATGAGGACAACAGCTGCAAATGTAGCTGCCCGAGCTGCAGTCGGTGGAGATGACATGCTATCAAAATGGCAGCTGATGGCTGAGCAGGCGCGACAGAAGCGTGAGGTTTCTTCTGATTCTGCATCAACCTCTCAGCCAACTAGGGATGCAAGTCACAAAACCACTTCATTCTCCGGAAGAATTGAAAATGATAGCCAGAATGCCGAAAAGAGGGGATTTTCTTCTAGTGGACCCATTTCTGGTAAGCTATATTAAGCTAATTTTGCGGAAATAGATGAAGTTACCTTATCTTGATATCAAGGCTCTCTTTTTAAAATCTTGCAAATAATTTTCTCAGGTTCTGTGAGAAAGATTAGTAGACCACTGCCCACAAGTATACCATCAAAGAGGGTTGACAGGAGGATATCAGTGAAAGATGTGATTGCTGTTTTGGAAAGGGAACCCCAGATGTCCAAATCTCCATTGATATATCGATTGTACAACAAAGTGCGAAATGCTGATAGCTCTTCCGAACAAGCTGATACTCTTTGATACAGATTATTTATCTTGAGAGTTCCAGCATTGAAATTAGCCTCGTTTATTATGATGTATGTGTTTCCAGCAGGGGAATCCAGATTGGATTGAAATGATTTGAGCAATTGGTCGTGGAGTGTTATTTTTTGGTTGATCTACTTTGCACAGTTTTTCATAAACTAAGCATTAGTGTTCAATAACCGATCTGCATTTTTTACATGAAGTATTAAGCAAATGTGTTATTTTCTACCTATTTTTTCATGCAACTAACCAAACCTTAGTCTTTGGTGAATTCTTATGATTGCTTTCAGGCACCCAATTTGCAGTTAATTAGACTGGTTCCTTCTCGGGTTGCTGCTGCATCTGTAATATTCTTACATGGAATGGTATCAAATATATGATTCATTTTTGTCTTTGCTCTTTCTACCGGATTGGGCCACTCACAGTCAGGATAAATTGGGCCGTATGTTTCTGAGCCTGTACTCCTTTTGCTAAAACCCTAATTTCACTCGCATCATTCATTATAAAAGTTGCCTCCGCACAGATGGTTTCGAACAGACGCTGCTCTGTTCCATCCTCGGCTGACATTTTTGCATATAATCGGATTTTCATGTTTTTTCAATTTGATTTGTTGTTCAGTTTTGATTGCAGTGATGATAAATACTAATCCCAGCTCTATGAGGCTTGTTTGTCAGGCTAAGGATTAGAACTAGTTCATTATTTGTCTGAGCAATCCTATTTTCAACTAGTCTGATTTTCATTGTGGTGTTATAGTTTCTACCAATCCTTCTACTCATTCTGTCGGTTTGCTTAGTTCAGAATGCTATACGCCCAATCCTTCTACTCAGACTATACGTCACCTAATTTATTCTTAGATCATTCAGCAAGGCTTTTGTGGATCTATGTATCATGTGACTCCCATGAAAGAACCATCCGATAATTGCAATGTGGTGTGAATTATAAATGACTGACATTGTCACATCAGGAAAGTATTAAACCCTAAATGAGCAGGAAGTAGTCCCCCAATGTTAGAACGTATCCCTGACACTGTTCTATGAGAAAAGAATGTTAAACATGGATTAAAACTTGAATTCCAAATGCAAAAATGAAAATTGGTATATATTCATTCTTCTAATTGGTAAAATACAAATTGAAAATTGAAGATTTAGGCAGTAAATATGATGGAAAACTTGTCCAGTTATTTTGAATATGAGCATAATAAAGATAAAAATATGTTGTTATTTTTGTAATGTATTTCTGTACAAGCAGTAATTGGTTGAAACTCCATGCCAATTCGTAACTGGCTTTTGCACCAAACGAGGCAATAATTTTGCATGGAGTTTGGTTTTGGTTTGCAGGGCAAAGCTTTTACAAAAAATATTGCCCTATTTCAGTTAGAGGGAATTTTTAGTTAGCGGTAGAGTAAGAATATCAGATTCAACTGGACCCCTATAGTGGCCGTGGAGAATAGGGTCTCATGGTGGATTTGGTGTAATGCTTGCTTTTTCATCGGACAACAACTCCAAACAAAGCAATTAACTAGAAAACGGTTTTTATTATAGGAGAATAAAACACAGCAGGATATGCTGCAACAGACTCCACGCAGACCAGACAGACACAACAGACTCTTGCAACACATTGCAATTATTGAATTGGAAAAAAAAACATAGGTAAAATAGTCTCCTTCACTAATCAGAATCAGTTTCCTCCTCTTTCCATACTGACTTGAGAGTGGATCTAGGTGACTCAGACTCAGCAATTGCCTTCTCAAACCTCTGGTACAGGACAGCTCCACCGCACTTGAGATCCTTCAAGCTTCTAAGGGTCAAAGAGTAACCCTTAACATAGAATGAGAAAACTTGCTCAAGGGAATCAGCAATATCTTTGGAATGTATGGCGATAGAGAACTCATTAGGCTCAAAGCAATCCAGTACCCTGCTGACCATGTCATTGTAGTTCACATCTTTAGGATTGTACCCCACAGACTCAAAGCTAGCATAGCTAAAACCATCCTCAGGAGTAACATGGATGGTGGAAACAGCAGCCTCCTCAATGGAATTCATAGAGTACCCACATGGCTCAAATTCAAAGTCACATATATCAGATTCAGGTAGGATCTTTCGGATACCAGAGTCATTGGTCATGGAAGTTGCAGAGCTTGTTTCCGTTTTGAAGAACACAGATGCCTTATCCTTGTCAAGACCAGTCATGCACATTTCTAAAGTGAATTCAGCAGCTTCTTGAGTATCCATAGGCTGGGCAGAAGCAGAATAAACATGCCAGTTCTCTTGGCTGTTAGTACTACCCATAACATAAGCCATACTACCAGAACCAAGCTTCGCAAAATAACCATCAAGGACTTCCACTTCCTGGGAGAAGTGCTGGTGAGGATAAGACTGTGCACCAGGAAAGATAAAGCTCCCGCGAGTGTAGCGAACAGATTTCACATCAAGGGAGAGCGCGCCTGCCAGCTTCAGAATAGGAGGGATAGATCGCAGCAGCTTGGTAGTCCCACAGGTTTTGATGATCATTTTGTAAGAGTAGACAAATAGGCTCGACTCTGAGAGGACATAGGAATCGACTACCTCATTAGACAGAGAGGACACAATGGTGCACTCAGCGGGTCCAAGAATTTCATCTAGTTGAGACTTGGAGAGTGCGCGAAGACCCTTTCCTTCAGGGTCAGCAAAGAAGCTGGGTTCAAAGAAGTTGATTTCGAGCCTTTTCTCAAAGCCTTCGAAGCCAATAGCAGAAACTGGTAACTCCATGGTGAGAGTTGAAGAAAGACAGGAAGAGGAGGAAGGGACTGATCAGTGAGGGAGACGAAAGCAGAGAAAACTTAATATTCGAATCTAACTAGAAAGCAGTAAAAGAACCACGCAAGGTGGCTGACGGGAACTCTGATTAGGGGCTCTCAGGAAGGCTTGCGAGCGCACTGCACATGAAACAACAAAGAAAAGAAAAAAGATTATTAGAATCAGATAAGTCAGTAAGAGAAATATATACGCATTACACTTCTTAACAACAAATGACAGTCATATATAAGGCTTACGTTGGAGTAAGCAGCTGATCTGAATTTCTCAATTCCACCGTTTGGACGAACGTCTTCAATGATGTATCCGAGGGGGGCTTCGAAGAAAGAGGATTTACTAATACTACTACTGCTGCTAGACTCTTCACCACCTTTAGATTCCATCATATCATTCGGTTAAACCTGGAACAGTACACAAAAGAACTACAATGAGAACAATTAAATATGAAAAAGCCACATTGATTCCTTGAACTCAAGCGAAATGATACAAAGAAAATCAAACATCAGTCCCAAATACATGCAAACTATTAAAACAGATCAGGCCAGCATTTAATAACCACATATAAACTCACCCCTTTACTTGTATACATTAAACTTCTTCAAAATGAAGACAATAAAAGATCCCACTCACTTTCACCTAAAATCTACCTAATCGATCAGAGAGTTTTATATTGCAAAACAATGACTTAAACGCAACACAACTGATGATAAACAATACTAATGTTTCCAATAAAATTACACAACCTCAACAATATATAACACCATATTAAAAAACACATCCAATCCAACACGCCACAATAATGGAATGGTCAGAATTCATCCAACATTTTACATATCAAATAGATCACCCAAATGACAAAAACTCAAACACAAGGCTGCATAATTCCCATCTAAAACAACAACAAGCCTACAACGACGCCAACACAAATAAAAAACGAAAGCGCTAAAACTTACAAATATGCAATTGAATTCGAGATCGGATCGTAAACGTCGAATCAGTCAATCCAAAGATCAGCAATTAACCTGCAAAACAAATCAAATATATCAAAATAAACATCAAAAACCCAACTTTCGATCGAAATGATCAGTTGAAAGGTCAAAGATGGAAGCTGTACCACGGCCGCCGAACAAGAGAATCGTCTAGGGTTTGACAGAATGCAAAGAACTCTCTCGATCTTGAATTGCTCAAATTAACGACGCAGCGTGTTTATATAGAAAAAGATGTGGCTATGCACGCCTGCCGCGTTGACTTATTAAATTACCTAATTGCCCTCTACTTGCGCTCCGAATGAACCGCTTTCGGTCTTTTCCCTCTTCAAATCTAGTTTGAACCGGTTTGATTTGGTTCGGTTAACGAGCGTGAATTCGTTTCGAATTTTGATTCAGAAAATCAAAAGCATTGAAAATTGATCCATTTCATGAAAATCAGTGTTATTTAATGCCGAGTTGAAACTGAGTCCGGTTTCATATTCGGTTTAGTTTGTTCGATTCGGTTTGCTATAGAATTTGGGTATTAATAGGTTGAAGGGTAGAAAAGTAATTTGAAAGACCAATAATGTAGGCAACTGGCAAGTGGAGAAGGAATAAAAAAGGAAGCTGGTTCAACTGGGCCTTGTTGGGCCTGCCGGACACGTACATCATTATCTTCAATATCTACCTTATGTGTTTTTATACGCTAACAAAAAAAACTGTTTAAATCATCTATTTTAAGTAAATAAATATTGCCCACCAAGGGCTAGCCTAGTGACAGTGGAGGTTGTATTATAAGCCACACGTCATGGGTTCGATTCCTGGTGGGTGCTAAAGCAGTGCCGCTTTAACGGAGTGGGTTTTAAAAAAAAAAAAAGTAAATAAATATTCGGTATATTGTTTGATCAAAAAGATTTATACGCTATACTATATTGGTTGTAGTCTTTATCATATGTTGTCATTGACCACTTCGATACTGGCAGTCGGTAAAAATACAAGTGGAGTGTGTAAAAAGTATCTTAGAAATTAAATGAGCATAAACTACTAAAAAGTAGATCGACTGCATTCCAACTGAAATTGAAAGCATTTGATATTAAAATTAGGAACAGCGTTCAAGCGTACTTAGACTCTTAATTTATTTATTACATCCATTAATTTTGGTGTCACGTGACATCCATTAACCCAGACACGTATCACTCAATTGATAAAATAGTGGATGAGATTAATGATTAAGACGTTATCTTACAAATATAATGTAAGGATGAAGATATATTTTAGCGCTCATCTTAAAATTAGATAACCATAAATGTTTGAACCCTTTTAAAATGGAAGTTACTTTGAAAGTTTTATGATTTTTGCGTTCAACAAAGTTAACTAAAGTTGTATGATTTTTGTACACAGAATTACGTAAGACTTTTGGTGATCAACATTCAAATATAGCAACAAACACCCACTGCTGGGAGCTGGAGGCTGGATGTGAGGGAGAATGACGAAATGCGGAGGAGTTAGATGAATTGGTGTTTGCATTGTTATAGCAAGTGTTTAGAGGTTTCGTGAATTGGGTTATAAAAAGTGAATAGATTTTGAAGAGATTAATCGACTCGTGACGCTGACGTTTTGACTTAATTATCTTTCTAACGGCGTCGTTTTAAATAACCACGTAGTGAAAATAAAAAAGTACTTATTGAAGAAACCCTAATTTTAAGAGGAGCGCTAGTTCGTCAACAAAATTAATTAAAATTTGGGATCTGGCAACATCCACTAGTTCGTCTCTTCTATATAAACCCCATCGCCCACCCCAACTCAAAACCCCGAAATCTTGAACAGCAGCGTCGCTCCTTAATCTCTTCCCAGAGGCGGGAAACGTCTGCCAATTGGGTTTCCGTCGTTTAGGTTTGCAACTACTGTGATGGCAAATTCGATCGGACAGGATCAGCAATGGCTGCTTAATTGTTTGACTGCCACTCTCGATCCTAAGCATGATGTTCGCTCTTTTGCTGAAGCTTCTTTGAACCACGCATCACTTCAGCCAGGTTGCTTTCTTGCTCCTCTGGTTGTAGGGTTTTGTTGTGTTTACTGAGGGTTGGAGTATTTGTTGATTTGATGGAAATTTGTGCTTCTTGATGGGAAATGAGGACTGATGTTGTAAAGTTTGATCGTTTGTTTGATTCAGTGTGACTACGAAAAGTTGGAATTTGTTGTTGCTTTGATGGAAATGTGTGTAATTTGATGAGAAATGAGGACTGATGTTGTAAAGATTTGTTGTTTTTGCTCGTGTGTAGGTTTTGGGCTTGCTTTGGCTATGGTTGCTGCTAATAGGGAGATACCGTTTGGGCTGCGCCAGATATCCTTTTTGTTGTTTTTTCTTTTACAATGCCTTGCACAATTATGATTTTCTTCTGAACAATCGATGCTGGACTTGACGTGTTGTACCTAGCTTCGGTTCTTTTGAAACAATTTGTGAAGAAGCACTGGAAGGAGGATGATGAAAGTTTTGAGCATCCTTTGGTTTCAACTGATGAGAAGGTCAGCATTTTTTAACCTTTTGCATTACTTGATCACTATTGCACTTTTAGGGAGATTTAGTTTCTGGTATCAAGGAATCTCATGTCGACTTCTAAAAGATTCAGTTGTGAGTCTATGATGTCACATTATAATCTTTGTTTAATTGTGTAAGTCATAAATTATGATGGTAAATTGATATTTTTTTAATAACGACTGTATCTCCGACTTCAAAAATTGGGCTTGTAGGAAACGATACGCTGTCAACTTCTACTATCCTTGGATGACCCTCACAGAAAAATATGCACAGCAATCAGCATGGCTGTTGGGTCTATTGCCAGTTATGACTGGCCAGAAGAATGGCCAGACTTACTACCATTTCTTCTGAAGTTGGTTAATGACCAGAGCAATATTAATGGAGGTGTGCTTCTTTATGTATTCTGTATGAGTACATAAGTGTGAGCTTTCTGAGCAATTCAGTTGCCGTCTAATTTTTTACAAAAATGGTAGGAAAAAGGATAGTTGCCTAATATAGGCAAAGTTCATAGTCCAGTCTTGTGTCGTGTGAACTTTGCCTATATTATTATACTACCTAGTATAATCATAGAGCATCAAAGCATCACAGCAACATTATTTTAGTTTACAAGGCTGTGCCTCATCAACATTTTACATTTTAAAATGTCTGTAGTGCACGGGGCGTTGAGATGCCTGGCTCTTCTCTCCGCTGATATGGATGACTCAATGGTGCCAAAAATTGTTCCTGTGCTGTTCCCTAGCTTGCATAGGATTGTATCATCTCCTCAGGTTAGCCCCTCAGTACTTCTCGATGCTGTATTGGAGTTGAGACGGACTATGCATACTCATGTTGCCTTATGGGAAGCCATTCTGCGTGGTTCTAGTCTAATGCTTGAATCATATGTGCAGTTATATGAAATATCAATGCAAACAAAAGCGCTATCAATTGTTTACTCATGCACTTCAATGCTTGGGGTAATGAGTGGTATTTATAAGGTACCCCTAATCTGTTATTCTATTTAGTTGGTTGACTTGAGGCTCTGATTCTATAAACATTCACATGTAGACAGAAACAAGGAGCCTGATGTCATCAATGCTAAAACCATGGATCGAGCAGTTTGCTATTATACTTCAACATCCAGTGCAATCCACAGATTCAGACAGTTGGAGCAACAAATTGGAGGTTGGACTTGCACCTATTTTGTTTTTCTATCTACTTGGTAATCTAGTATACAAATATTTATCATGTACATGTTTTTATTAAATTTGGTTTGTCGTACTCAGGTATTAAAGTGCCTCAATCAGTTTATTCAGAATTTTGCTAGTCTCATGGAAATTGAATTCTCAGGTCAGCCCAGCTTCTCACATTCCCGCAAGCCAGTATTATAAAATATACCATTTTCAGACATTATGTATTGGTTCATTTAGTTATTGTGGGACCTCTTTGGCAAACATTCACATCATCTCTAAGAGTCTATGAGCTATCAGCAATTGAGGGAACTGAAGATTCATTTGAGGGTAGATATGATTCTGACGGGGTTGAAAAAACACTCGAGTCCTTTATAATTCAGGTAACATTCTGCTAGTATCATTGATGGCGACACAACACTTGTAAATCCAATGCACTGATGCACATTTTTGATTAGGTTACAGTTAAATCTCTTTCATCCCAAAATTCTAAATATTTAACATTTTTCTTTACTGTTCGCCGCAGATATTTGAGCTTTTGTTGACGCTTGTAGGGAGCTCAAAGTTAGTTAAGGTATCTCATCATGTTTTTACTCTCTGGTTTTGTAATTATCACAATGCAAGTGATTCTAATCTGAAAACCATTTGCCCTTACTCTTGGCAATAGATAATCGCGAATAATCTCAAAGACCTAGCGTACTACACAATTGGATTCCTGCAAATGACACAACAGCAGGTAGTTCATTCAAACAATATATTAATTAGACATGCCATCATATATACCATTAAATGCCTCGCTGTTTACATAGAAATGTAATTTTGGAGTTCCAGCGAATTCAAACCTTACTATTGACTCATATTTTATTCTCGAGTGAAACTTCTGAAAATTTCTCAGATTCACGTGTGGTCGATAGACGCCAATCAGTATGTCGCTGATGAAGATGAAAATAATTACAATTGCCGTGCTTCAGGTAAGTGATTTTTGATTCTTTGATATTCGAACTATGAGGGATAAGTTGCATGCGATGACATTATATATAAATGATACCAATATAAGTACAGTGAAAGCATCCTCTACTTTAAATAAAGAAACAACCTACGTCAGAAATATACATTGTTAAAGGAACAGAATTCTAAGTATTAGTGTATCAACTAGCCAGTGTCACCTTGTAGGTGCTATTTTACTGGAACAGATAGTTGGGATGTGTGGTGCAGAAGGAATTTCCACGGTTGTAGATGCTGCAAAAAAGAGATACAGTGAATCTCAGCAACAAAAGGCTGGTGGCTCTAAAACGTGGTGGAGAGTAAGTCAGATATAACTATCTCATGAACTTACTGATGCCATCCTAATCACCACTGTTCTTTACCTTTTAATGCGAGGCTAAAAAATCAGCAATTTACAGTAACCGTTTAAAGTTTATTGCTTTCCAATTTCCATATCATCTTTGCAGTGTTATTGATAACTTTTTTCTCATATTTTCCTTCATTTTCCTTTTTTAATGTTCACGAACCCAGATCAGAGAGGCCACACTTTTTGCCTTGGCTTCATTGTCTGAACCGTTACTTGAGGCAGAGGTACGTGTGCACTTTAGATGGCTGCCCGTCTCTCCTCAAAATGCTATCTAGCATATATAGATATCAAAATTTAACTAGCATTTATTATCTCAGGACTTGGGGCATACCAGTGGCATAGGCTCTTTGATTGAAGAAATATGCACTGAAGATTATGGTTCAGTACTTGATTCTCATCTTTGATATCCACATTCTTAACCGCTAGATGTTTATTCTGCTGAGTCAGTTTATTATTACCCATACAGATATGAATGAATATCCCCTTCTAAGTGCTCGGGTGCTAGCATCCATTGCGAAATACTCCTCCGTGGTAATTAGCTGGCTCTAAATGTTTTTTTTGCTTCCATTAGGAATTTACTTTATCTAAAACATCCTGCTATGCAGATCTCGCCAGGAGTTCTCCAAAGCTGTCTTTATGCGGCTATCAAGGCTCTTGCGACAGAAGTGTGAGTGAATATTTACAAAATACTGCTGTTTTATATGCATTAACTAAAAGAGACTCACTTGCAGGCCCCCACCGGTCAAAGTTGGAGCATGTCAAGCAGTATCGCAGATCTTACCTGAGTCAGATCCTTCAGTTATCCAACCCCAACTGATGAGCATTTTCTCATCACTTGTCGATCTTCTAAATCAAGTAAGCTGACGCTGTGTATATTCCATAATCCGTATAGGAGTAGCAAACATGAGTCGTTTATGCTTATAATAGCTATAATTGTTATCAGGCATCAGACGAGACATTACACTTGGTTCTTGATACAATGCAAGCAACTGTGAAGGCAGGTATGGGCCATACGGCTTCTTTTAGATGGAATATATTGAAAACGCCTTTTGTACACGTGCAGCTCTATAATTAAATAACATTTTTAATGTTGCTGCAGGAGTTGAAACATCCTCATCTTTTGAGCCTATCATATCACCTATCATTTTGAACTTGTGGGCATCATACGTTTCTGATCCTTTCATAAGCATTGATGCTTTAGAGGTTTTAGAAGTAATACATTGAACTCCTGATCCAGTCAATAAATAATCTGTTAGGATTCGTGTTGAGTAACTTAGATTTCTCTCCTTGGTTTTTATTTTGATAATATGTTGAATGTCTTTATTCAGGTAATAAAAGATTCCCCTGGCTGTATACATCCTCTAGTATCACGAGTATTATCATACATAGGCCCAATTTTGAATAAAGTATGTTCATCTCGTTTTCAAGCGTAGCATTTTCTCAAATTAAGGTCTTTTTTTCTTTGCCTTCTCCTTGACTGATATTGTCCCTCGTGTTTCCTATCAGCCTCAGCAGCAACCCGAGGGATTAGTTGCTGGATCGTTGGAGTTGGTTACCATGTTGTTAAAAGTACGCTGCAGCAAGAACACTGAGCATTGTAGTATTGAATTCCTTGTAAATAGCTACATGCTTGTTGATCAACTGTGTTGAATTTGTTTGTTTCTTCAGAATGCCCCAGGTGATGTTATAAAGGCTATTTATGATGTTTGCTTCAATACTGTTGCAAGAATAGTTTTCGTTAGCGTCGATCATGGTGAAATGCAGGTCTGGTTAGCATCTCTTTACGACAGTATACATATGTAATTATGTACGTTTATGACACTTCACTGCTAAAATATCTTGAACAGAATGCAACGGAGTGTCTGGCAGCTATGGTGGCTGGAGCAAAGCAAGATATACTCTCCTGGGGCACAGATTCAAGTTTCACAATGCGAAGCTTGCTTGATGTTGCGTCGAGGTTAGTCTATATTCCGGAACGCAGTCTGAGTTAGATATATGCATTTTTAACAATGAAACTTAGTTTGAGCGTGTCTATCAACATTAATGCAGACTTCTTGATCCTGATCTCGAAAGCTCTGGGTCCCTTTTCGTGGGAAGCTATATTCTACAACTCATAGTGCACCTCTCTTCAGAAATGGCACCTCACGTTCGTGATCTCGTTGGCGCCATTATTAGGCGCCTGCAAACTGTCAAATAGCAGGATTGAGGAGTTCCTTGATACTCATTTTTGCAAGATTGGTATTCACTTCAACATTTGCATTCAATGAATTTTTTGAAAGTCATTCCTGAGCACAGGACAGACTTATAGCTTCATTTACTTGTCAGGTTCACATGAGTTTGCCAGATGTGAATCAATTTATCAACTTGCTGCTTACGGTCCCCATTGAAGGATATGAGAACTCTTTTTCTTACGTAATGTCAGAATGGGTGAAGCAACAAGGTTCACAATTTTCTTTAACTTTTTATCTCTGTTGCATTCTAATATTCGGAGTACAGAGTACTTGTTAACACCGAAAGAACTAATTCTTTTCTGGCTATACGTAGCTGAGATTCAAGGGGCCTTTCAAATAAAAGTCACGACAACTGCTTTAGCCTTATTACTATCTACCAGAAACTTGGAGCTGTCAAAAATCAATGTTCAAGGACAACTAATTAAGGTATACAAACATTCCAAATATGATTCTGTGGTGTCAGGTATTTCGTATATAATAATTGGTCATTTTCTGAAGTCTAATACAGGTATAGTCACCCGTTCTAAAGCAAAAGCCTGTCCCGATCAGTGGACAGTAATCCCGCTTCCTGCAAAGGTCGGAATATGTTCTGGTAGCATTCTAGCAATAAAGTTATTAACTATAGTTCCTTGCAAAATCTTTTGTGTTGTTTTTCCTTTTGGATGTTATTCTTTTTATGGTCATCTGCCTATGGTATGACTTTCTTTCTCGTGCACGGATTATCTGTGGTCCAAGCAGACCTTTCATTTTCCATCAACAAAAATTTGTTCCAATAACATAGAATATAAATACATTATTTTGTGACACAGATCTTAGCTTTACTGGCTGACGTCCTTGTAGAGATTGAGGAACAAGTTGCAGTTGGTAATGATGAGGTAGTAGTAATAATTGTCCTATGTACTTTTACAGTTGGATAGTTCGTTGTTCTGCTTCACAAAGTCACATTTTGTTCCCAAACCAGCAGGATAGCGACTGGGAAGAAATTGAGGAAGACTCGGCCGAAATGGAACAAAAGTTGCTGTGTTCAGCTTCTGCTCTATCAGGAGGTCGAGCCTCGTACGAGCACCTTGAGGCGATGGCTAAATTGTACAACGAGGTCTGATAAGTATTTATTTCTTGCTTATTTTCATCCCTGGATAAGAATGTATCTTCTCACACCACCTGGTTTTTGTGGTTGCTGAGCTACACCAGAACCAAGAAGATGATTCTGAGGATGACCTTATCAGTGCTTCGGATCCCTTAACGAGGTTTGGCTACGACATTCATCTTTAAACACCCGTCGAATTTGCATTCTATAAACACTCATACTCATATATTGCATCTACTCTGGCAGATTAACCTGGCAAGTTATCTCGTGGATTTCATCATCAAATTTGCACAGGCTGACAGACCTCTCCTCGACCATCTCAGTCAGGTTCATTTTTGACCACTACAAAACTCAACTAGTGGTCACCCAACTTTTTACCTCGTGTTACTTTAGTTAGCTTCTAACTCCCACTTCATTTCTCACGGCAGCACTTGACGCAGCCTCAGTTGAAGGCTATCTCAATGGTACTGAACCGGCTACAACCCTCATGAGAGGAATCTTATACTACCCTTTTAAATCAGAAAAGAGGTGTATTTATTCGCAGCATTGATGCCTCTGGTAATGAAGTCCGTATTCATTCCATATAAACCTGGTTTTTTGAGGCATCGGCAAGATTGTTCATTGTACACATATTGCGAGTTGTCTGTGAAGTGAGTATTGTGTAAGCTACCCCGTGATCCTGAGTTCATTATTTCCGACTTTATATAATTCTTATTATTCGTGTAAGATACCCTTTACATATGAGATGAGGATGTTGCATTCAATGGAGAGACATTTTGATCATTTTGGCCTCCATATGAGTTGAGGATGTTTGCATTGAGTATCCTATTGACTTACATGTAGATTTGTCAATATGTGCTTTTATATATAATTGAATGAAAGTCAGACTATAATTTCATTAGCGCTAAAACTATTTTGGTGATACACAAACAAAGGATGGTATGTGAATGTACAAAGAATGGTTATTTATCTAGGAATGTGGCTGTACTTGGAACATCTCTTTTTGCCTGAAGATACTTTCTTTAACTCTTCGGGATTTGGCCGCAACTCGAGCACTTAGGCCAACACTGGTGGACTGTAGAGATTGCTGCCTTGCCATAGCGGCGAATTCAGGGTCAATAGGCTGGCTGTCATCGCGTCGAATCCACTGTATCTTTTCATGGTACATGGGGAAGAATCTCATCTGGATGGCAGCAAATGAGAAGTATGGTAGGATGGTGGCCAGAGAGACGAAGATAGTGATGACCCAGAAGGATGGGGATGGAGCTAAGGTCTCCACGAAGACTTGATAGGCTGTGGTGGAGAAAGATGGCGACATGGCTCCGTAGGCCAGGAGGAATATGTACCATAAGGCAATACTTCCCCAGATTACAATGTGGTGGATCAGGGAGAAGTAGCTGACAGCAAGGGCGATTTGGAGATTGACCACCCAGACGATGCAAGTGTACATTGTGGCGCCAAGAATTTCATATCCTACACTTTTCCCATCACTGTTGAAGGCTTGTGGCTCTAAGGCGCTGGCGCAGAAGAAGAAGATCATTACTGCGCTTATTATGCCGTTGAACATCCATCCCAGGATTCTACGCCAGCTGAAGAGGACATTCTGCACACCTTCTTGGTATAGGAGCGGAAACTGTAGACAAGATGCCAAAACTATCAATCCAAAGGCAATTCCAAAGTCTGCATTTTTTCCGTATCATGGATTATTATTACTTAGTGGAAACTGGGAGGATACCTTGAGAGCATAGCGAGAGGAGACGTCCTGATCGAAGAGTCCAAGAACAATGACTGGTAAAGATGAGAAAAAGACATTGTACAATGATAAAAACCAGTCATTGTAGGCAGGCTGGGCCGAGAAGGATGCATATGCTTCGTATATGAATACAGTGAAGGCGAAAACTATGTTCTTGTAAAAGAAGTAGCAAATCTGCAAACAAGTGATCGGGAGTCAGAATCTGAAAAAAACTACTAAATGGGCACATCAAATCCTGAAAAAGTTCAACTGACACATTACCATTGTTGAAATTCTTCTGTAGCACCAATGTCCATGGACCAGTAGCAGACGTTCCAGAAATCGGAACTGGCCAATGGAGATATCACTTGACATAACAGCCTGAGATTTAAACAAGAACAGAAATACGAAGATGAGGAATTTATGAAGCAATTCAAGTAAATGATTAAAAGAAAAAGCTTAGAAAAGAGTTGGCCAAGTACCTGCATTCCTTCAACTCCGCTGATTCCAATCCCAATATCTGCTTCCTGGAGCATGCCGACATCATTGGCACCATCTCCAATGGCTAACGTTGTTTTCCCAGTTCCTGTTTTAACAAGTCTGGTAACCTGCACATTGAAAAATAAGAGTTAGTTTTATTAACTGAGTCAGAACTCCAAAAAAGGCATTATTCCGCATTTGGACTTGAGTAATATTCAAAGTTGGATTTTGGGTTACATATAACATGTTATTACCAGTGCCTTCTGTTTTGGAGATGACCGGCAACAAATCACAGATGCGCAGCCAATTGCAAGTTTCAGAAACATATACTTGGTATCATCCAAAAGGGCATATGTGAGGGCTTTGCCATCAATAATTAAAGCAAATGCCTCAGATAGTCCTTTTGACGCATTCAACTGAGACTGACCCTCAGTTATCTGGCGTAACACACTCTCCTTTGATGCCTGAAAAATATTAACTATCTCGTTAAAACTTCACTGAATGGTACTTGCACTTCTAGTTTGGTTTTAGTAAGGTACATGCAGTTAGTAACTTGAAATATTTTTGCAATAAAATGATTACTTTGGCAATGGCAAATTTGTCCCCTGCTTTCTCTAGTGCTTTCATTTCCGGAGTTTCCAAGTTAATCGTGATCTGCTTCATTCCCTGTCTGAGTAGACTACAAGCATATCTGCACAATTTAAGCAGGCATCAGACTTCTGACACAAGTATGCAAGCACAATGAACTTTGTTAAAAGTCCGCTACTAAATATCATACCCGATATTGATGGCCGTCTCCATCTTATCGCCTGTCAGAACCCACAACTTTATACCAGCCTGAGCAAGTTTGTCAATACATTCTGGAACCTAGATATTGGTAAGCATGTTCAGCGTACAGCTCCAAAATCAGACTCGTAATTTCATAGTAATTCTTATGACTGGATGGACACTTACCCCATCTTGTAATTTATCTTCAACAGCAGTTGCACCAAGAAGAAACAAATCCTTTTCGATCTCTTCAGCTACTTCGTCAATCAATGTTTCACGATCTTCACTAACAGAGTTTTTAGCTTTTGTGAACTTCTCGTTGAACGCAAGGTACTCATTTTCTCCAACAACACGGTAAGCTAGTAACAGCGTTCTCAAGCCAGCATCAGCATACTCATTGCAATGGCTTTGAGTCTCTTTTTCAAATTCTCTCCCGTTCTTTCCGAGCCTTTCAAACATCACACTGCAGGAGAGACGAAACCAATGTTAAATGTGCACAAACTGACATCATATTTTTACTTATTGAACAGAAACTTCATGAAAAATCAACTGGGCTAGAGTGTATTGTCAAACCTGTCGGCACCCTTGCAAAGTAATACAATTCTTCCTTCGGGATCTTGAATTAAGACTGACATTCGCTTTCTAGTGCTGTTGAACTCTATGATGTTCAAAAGTTTGTACTCCCTGTTATAAAGTAAGAAAATGAATTAGTGCGAGTACAAATGTACAACAAACAATGCAGTGTAAAGATGTCGAATAGTATTCAGTATAGGTGATATTTGGAAAACATAATGGGAAACTGACCTCTCAGTTTTTTTGCCAGATAAAGGATCTAGCTCACGCAGCGAGATGCTTGTCTGTGTTCTGTTGTAAAACTCAAACCCAAGCTCTCTAGCAGCAATGACAAAAGCTGCCTCATCGGGAGATTCAGCTTCATAACTCACTCTTCCAGTAACGTCATCCACATCAGGTATTGCCGTGTGACAGATTGCCAACAGTCTAAAGAAATTCTGAATAATGTCTGCACGAGGCTGGTGAATCCAGTTGCCATTCATAACTCGCTTGTCCTTGAAATTGAATCCTTTAATAAGAGGTGGCTGTGATACGCTTGGCTTACCTTCAACTGCAACATCATGGCCCAAAAGTGAATCTCTTCTCCTAGTCATCGTTCTTTCAACTTCCGTCACACTGAGTCCATAAGCTGTCCCGGCAACAGAGCACTTGATGAACTCCATCGAGTTGCAAGTCAATGTTCCAGTCTTATCAGATAGAATGGTGTCAACTTGGCCAAGCTCTTCGTTCAAATTTGAAGTGCGGGCATGAGCTGGCCTATCAGTCTCTTCGTAATACATCTGAATATCTTGGTTGATGAAGATACCCTGGATCACTTTGACTATCTCAATCGAGACATAAAGTGAGATAGGGATAAGGAAACCGTAAAGCATTATGGCTGTCAGGAAGTGAAGAATGGCAGCTATGGCAGACCTCTTTGGATCATAGAACACTGTGGTGTCATCTGGTCTAAGATACCACCTTTTCATTACTGAGTTGTTTAAATCTTCTCTGGTTGTGATCCCAAACCCGATCGATCCAACAAAAGCCATCAAAGACACCACACCAAACAAGAAGTAGATGATACGATCCATCTTCTTCTCGATTTTACTCCTCTTTGAAGGAGGATCTGTTGAATTTTGAAGCACCTTCGTGTCATGACCAGTGAAAATCACAGACCCATAAATGTACTCGGTGTTACGAAGCTTCGAGTCCCTTAGAAGAAGCTGTTGGGGAGAAAGCGGGTATTGTTGCTCTTCACACTCCATGCTCCCGACGAAAGTATACAAATTTGCATTTGGGTCTTCACATTTCACAAGTGCCTTAAAATCTCTGAAATGCGTGTCATCATGCAACAACGCGGTAACATCAAGTCCTTGCTTTACCTTTAAGTTAGTCTCACCATCAAGATTCATGGTCTCGACGTAGCAAACTCCGTCTTCATAGCTAGATGAAAGCAAGAGAAGATCAGCTGGGAAATACTCATCCTTTTCAACTTCACAATATCCCCTACTCTCAGATTCTTCCATTCCGTGTTCTCAAATACTCCTCCGCCACGGTGAACCTTCACCAACCTATTATTCATTTCCACATCCTGAAATAATTGAGAAAAGCTGTTAATGAGTTATTAGCAAACTAGGCATTTATAAACAATAAACGACAAAATTCGTATGTACCTGTTGCCTCCTCTTCCAATCCTCAATAGCCTCTTTGATCATGGTGGCTCCAACCACAACAATAAGTGGAAGTATAGCACTTACAGCCGAATACGGCGCAAGTGCAGTAAATGAAAGAATACCCGTAACAAGAAAATAAAAATTTGCAACTCTACGAAACTGCTCGAACAAAGCCTTGGGAAAAAACGACATGAGGCTATACTTAGTAGTCCTAACATAATTATCTCCATAGTTCCTGCTCCCAGCCTCAAAACCACTTGGCTCATTGCACCAGACCACCCTAGAAAACCCCGGCCCCCCAATTTGTGAATGCTCCTTCTCAAACTTAACCTTCCCATGCCGTCTAAAAGAGTATATCTTGCTCAAATGTAGCTTCCTTCTCTTACCACCTGCCATCTTAATCAAACCCTCAAAACCCTAATCTCTAAATTTCAACCAAACCCTCAAATACCCAGATGGGAAATCAAGTAAAATGCAGCAAAGAATGAAGATTTGATGAAAAGGTAAGAACTTTGTACATAAATGAAGAACAAGAACCTTAAACTCAAACGTTATATACAAAGCTATAACAACAAGTCTATGTTTAACAAGTAGTCCTTGGATGTTTGTGAGGTTTTTCTTCTTTGAAGGCTCCTGGCCATCATCTGGAGGGTTTGAAAGCAGGCGGTGTTGAGACAAAATTGACCCTGAGTTTAAGACTTTAATGTTGGAGCACGCGCAATGAGTTTTCGTCATCATGGAATTTTCCTGGAAGATGATGATGGGTTGAAAAAGAATGGAGTTTGGGAAGATGGAACTAAGACATCAATTTTCCATTAAAAATCTGAATCGTCGAATTCAATCCAACCCAATTGGGAAGATGCAACTAAAACATCAATTTTCCATTAAAAATCTGAATCGTCGAATTCAATCCAACCCAAACCATTAGCAAAACAGGAATTAAGGACCCACCAGGAGTTAGTTTAGTTAGTAAGAGTTGGAGTCAAAGTGTCACTACTGGAGTCGATCAGAATTCGATTCTTGATAGAGACAGGATATGAGTTCTGCGGGATAGGAGAGGAATAATTTAATTTGTTTTCTTTTTATTTGTTGTCGAAGGGAATAATCCTTAACTGTGTCTGAAGTGGTCAACTTTTCAATTTGATGGTGATTTCTAGGTCTAGTTTGTTTTGTTTACACGTTATTGTGTTTGTGTTCTCCAATGTTTTTGAAACAATCAAATGAAGGATTTGATTTCGTGTTGCATAAATGTTTGCTGCGAACAACAAAATAGTATAATTTAAATTATATACGACGTTATTTTGATGGGTTGAGATCATGTGAGACATAATAAATATGTAAAACAGTAGAATAAAATCTGAACCGTTGATTTTAATTAATCGACGGTTAAGATTAAAATTGATTTTAAAATTAAATTAGTGTTGGATTGCGAAAAATACGGGGCGATTGGATTTAACGGTTACTTTACTAAATAACTCAACCGTTAGATTATAATTAATCGACGGTCGAGATTGCATCTCACCGTCCTACGAAAGTTATTAGTCTTTCTCCAACTTTATCCCATTTTGATACTCACAAATATCAAACATTGCAAAATATTTGCTCATAGAAGTTATCAACACCAATCCATCTAAACATTTCCCATTCAGGGTAGAACAGATTATATCCCAACAGTTTCCGGAACGAAACGTTGAGTAGCTGATTGTAGCAGTAAGCTCCACTGATTAAGGCATCATATACATCCAATGTACCCATTACATTCACTTGACTTGTTGACGACGTGTTAGCAAGGGAACTTCAGTATCCTGATTCTAAATATTCAAGTGGTCCGGCCTTGTCATTTCAGTATTCTCCTAATTATGATAAATCACAACCTGTTCAAATGCAGTGTTCGCTTTTCAGTCGCGTGGCTTGACTTGATTTTCGAGCAAGGACACTGAGTCTTCGCTTATAAGAACCTGTACCACACTCATATTTTATACTGAGTGAGATATGGCGATATTTATGTACTACTTTTCAGTTTCAGTTGTGTTCTTCCTCTTGATAGTTTCAGTAGAGATTTACATGCCTCAGGGAGCTGCTGCAAGAAAGTTATTGCAAAATGAGCCTGATACAAGTTGTCACTCTTTTGATTACTTTTGTAAAAAGAGAAATGTATACTTAATTGAAGAAGTTCTGATTGTGTTTAAACTTATTGGTTTGCAGATGATGGAGGGCAGCACAAGATTGGAGCAAACGCTAGCACATCACGCCATGCGGGTTCAGCCACAGGTGACAACGATACGCTCCAGGCGGTGTGAGGCTCTCACCGCCAACAGCTCTTACTTACATTGTCCACACGAAGAATGGTTCAACTATGACTGTATCTGTTCCATATCCACAGATAAATTTCTCATTTGTTCCTCCTGGCATCCCTATTCCTAATGTACCTATTCCCCATATTGATATTCCACATATTCGCCCCCCTCCGCCACCAGCTCTGGGGTTTTACGGCGAAACACCTAGACAATCTTCGCCTAGGCCTTGGATCGGCTGGCCGTAGAGCCTGCCTAGCTCTCTGTCACTGTGTTGTAATGCTTCTTTTATTAATAAAAATGGTTGCTTCTGCTTGGCTTGACTTGTTGCCTTGATGCAAGGGGAATCAATTTGATTTTTGCTAGACAAAAAAATACACACAAAACTGTGTACTTTTTATATAGAAGATTTGATTCATTCGATTTTTTTAGATGAACGTTCAGATGCAAGCAGACTCCAAACTGAAGGGGGAAGTAGCTGAAATCTTTAGAACAGTTTACAGTCAGGTGCACTATGATTATAAACTATGAAACTAGACATGTTTGAGGCAAATGAGGCTCTTTGGTCATCTGAGGTGCAAAGAACAGTTACTGTTGCTTTGGATAAGATGGCGTTTTGGCTGCTTCCAACAATAGGGCAGTGACATGGATGACATTATCAACCTAATCTCATTTATCTCCTTTCTAACCATGCAATACTCCCAAATGGGATCCCAAATTCCCAATCACCCAGTAGGGGCATAATCATCCACAGATGAAACTTGGTAGTAGTAAAAAATGACCAGATGAGACTTTGACAAGGCAAAATGGGATGCTAATAAAATGAAACAGGGAATGTCAAAGCTGGTAAGCTGAAAGCTTGTCCACTTTTCAGCCACAAATCTCATACAAGCACCAAGCCATTTACCCAGCTCCAAGCAATTAAATGACAACCAACCTTTGTCTCTTCAAACCCCAATCATCCACCAATTTACTTGTCATCCAAACACAGCATAAGGTTGCTAGTAACCCAATACTTTCTTTGTCTCATTTCATAAATCCCCTCTCATCATACTCCTTTTAAACAAGTCTGCCAAACACATTCAAGATTGAATCTTTAGATGTTGGGCTCCAATCAAACATGTTTTTGGTGTAAGAAAACCACAAATCATCTTATAATTGAGTTAAATATTTACAAGAGAAAGAACAGGCAGCAACAAGGTTGACACTTGTTATCTCTTTATTCAACTTTTGACAGTGTATACTTCCTATGACAAAGTGTCTCTTTCAAATCCATAGCCTTTCTATTTTCTCGCTTAAATGAATCCAAAAAAACTCTTCACTTGCTGGCGAAAGTTTAATCCTTTCGGATTTGGAGCAAGTGTAGCCACTAGATTTTCTGGTGGCTTCTGGCGCTCATAACATGATAGATAGTGTAACACTCTCCCAGACTTGTATATGATATGACAATGCTCGTCTGATGTTTTCCTCGTTACAAATGTTCTCCTATTGAGGTTGTCAATCAATTTGGGTTTCTGGGTGTGCTTTAATTTGTGTTCCTGGGATGGATACGGGGGAAAGATGGCTGCTTTTGGGTTGTTTTGGACTTGCAGTTGTGGAAAGTTTGTAGCTTTTTGTGAAATATTAGTACCCACATACAAATGATTTTAAGGCTAGGGTTGTTGGCTGCTGCTTCAATTGCAGCTCTTGCAATTAAGCAGACCAAAGTCAAGCCATCAAGTCCACCCGGTTCTTCAGAGGCGCCTAAACCCTTAGGTAAGCATCATATTTTTTCAATCAGTTTCTAGTTTAGGTAAGCATCATGTTTGATTTTTCCGCTTGTAGACATGCTGGAAAGTTTCTAGGTGACTATTAGTTTTGTGTCTGTTTGCTCAAATTGAGATGTGTTAAGTTGATTGCCTTTCTTATGGTTGTGTTTAAAAGATGGTGAAGCTCAGCTTGAAGAGATTGAAAGGGGAAGTGGGGAAGAAGAGCAACAGCTTAGCTGTTCAGATGACAGTCGTGCTGAGGATGATGTGAGTATCTATTGTTTATGAAGCTATGGTTTACGCCATTTGATTCAACTGTTGTACAAATTCAATGGATTTTTATTTCTTGCAAAAATGTCTTCAAATGCTACAAGGTGGGAGATGCGGAAGAAAATGGGGATGTCAATGAAGAGGAGGAAGAGGAAAAAGAGGAGGTTAAACTGATAAGCAGTGAGATAAAACAGCCATCTAAAATGAGTCGGTTTAGTCTCGAGTATGCGGATATGCTGCCTGAATTTGAGAGCCTATTATCTGGAGAGATTGATTTGCCATACTCAAGAGATCAATTTGATGTGGAGAGAAACGATGACCTTGAGAAAGACAGGCAGTATCAGGTAAGAGTGGAGAAAAATGCAAATGAACTTGAACGTCTACGCAGCCTTGTTAGAGAATTAGAGGAGAGGGAAGTGAAGCTTGAAGGCGAGCTGCTTGAGTATTATGGGCTGAAGGAGCAGGAATCCGATGTTGTTGAATTGCAAAAGCAGCTGAAGATAAAGACAGTTGAGATTGACATGTTGAATATCACGATAAACTCGCTGCAATCCGAGAGAAAGAAACTTCAGGATGAAATTGCGCAAGGAGCTTTGACGAAGAAAGAACTCGAAGTGGCGAGGAATAAGATTAAGGAGCTCCAGAAGCAGATGCAACTTCAGGCCAACCAAACTAAGTCCCAGCTTATGCTACTCAAACAGCAGGTTACTGGTCTCCAGTCAAAGGAGGAAGAGGCAGCGAAAATGGACTCGGATATTGGCAAGAAGCTTAAAGCTGTGAAAGAGTTGGAAGTGGAAGTTGTGGAGTTGAAGCGGAAAATAGAGAGCTTCAGCATGAGAAGAGGGAACTCATTGTAAAGCTGGATTCTGCTGAAGCAAAAGTGAAAGAGCTTTCCAGCATGACTGAGGTAAAAATCTTTCATCTGATTGGCGTGATTTATGTGTGCAGTGTTTTAAAATTAATTTCTTTCCTTACCATTCTCACACTGATTTATGTATATATAGAGTGACAAAGTTTTGAAGGTTCGGGAGGAGGTGAATAACTTAAAGCACGCCAATGAAGACTTGGCAAAGCAAGTTGAAGGTCTTCAGATGAACAGGTTTAGCGAAGTTGAGGAGCTTGTGTACCTTCGTTGGGTCAATGCATGCTTGAGGTTTGAACTAAAAAACTATCAGACCCCAGCTGGAAAAATGTCTGCTCGAGACCTGAACAAGAATTTGAGCCCAAGATCTCAAGAAAGAGCTAAACAATTGATGTTGGAGTACGCAGGGTCAGAGCGTGGACAAGGAGATACAGATGCCGAGAGCAACTTTTCAGGCCCATCTTCTCCAGGAAGTGACGATTTTGACAATGCTTCAATGGATAGTTCCTTCAGTAAATACAGCAGCATCAGTAAAAAGCCTAGCTTAATGCAAAAGCTGAAGAAATGGGGAAAGGGGAAAGATGACTCCAGTGCCATGTCATCGCCAGCTAGATCTTTTGGAGGAGCCTCACCAGGTAGGCCTAGTGTGAGTAGACCAAAGGGTCCACTTGAAGCTCTCATGTTAAGGAACACTAGTGATAGTGTGGCCATCACTAGCTATGGGAAAGTTGATGAAGATAGTGTTGAATCGCCTACTACCCCAACCCCTCCGCCACTAAGAACACGGGCGTCAATGCCGTCCAGTGACTCCCTCAATTCTGTTGCATCATCGTTTCAGTTAATGTCAAAGTCAGTTGAGGGATCTGTAGATGAAAAATACCCTGCCTATAAGGATAGGCACAAGTTGGCATTAGAGAGGGAGAAGCAAATTAAGGAGAAAGCGGAGATAGCTAGATCAGAAAGGTTTGGAGAGGGATCAACTTTGAATCCATCTTTGAACATCAGACCAAAACTAGACAGGCAAAGCTCCGTGCCTTTACCTCCTAGGCCCACTCAGATGAAGGAGAGGCCTACAGCAACCGGTAATGTGGTTACCATTGATGCCTCGAGTGAAAGTACACCATCGGATCAACAAGCAGTGAGCAGAATGAAACCCATTCAGATTGAGAAAAGACCTCCAAGAGTTCCTAGGCCGCCTCCTGCCTCTGCAGGGGGTGCTTCAGCTGCTCCGAAAGCGAATGCTCCTTCTGGAGGAGGTCCTCCGCCGCCACCTCCTCCACCAGGTGCCCCACCACCACCTCCACCAGGTGGACCACCTCGCCCACCTCCACCGCCTGGAAGCTTAGGTAAAGGAGGAGCTGGTGGTGACAAGGTTCATCGTGCACCGGAACTTGTTGAGTTCTATCAATCCTTGATGAAACGTGAAGCAAAGAAAGATACAACTGTGGTTTCATCAGGAACAAGCTCAAATGAGGCAAGGAGCAACATGATTGGGGAGATAGAAAATCGATCAACATTCTTATTAGCTGTAAGCAAATCATTCCTCCCTCGCACTTTGTTCTGATTGCATTTATAATTTTTTGCACTAAAATCATATGGAATGCAGGTAAAAGCGGATGTGGAAACCCAAGGTGATTTTGTTAATTCTCTAGCAGCAGAAGTTCGAGCAGCTACATTTACTAAAATTGAAGACCTATTGGCATTTGTGAACTGGCTAGATGAAGAACTGTCATTTTTGGTATGTATGGAGAATGAATTTCATAGTGTAAAATCCTTTGACATGTTTATTTGCTGATTTTCATTCTCCCATAAAATACTCGCTGATGATTATTATCCTCCATTTTTCATTATGTCCTGTTCTCTTTTCAGGTGGATGAGCGTGCAGTTCTTAAGCATTTTGATTGGCCTGAAGGGAAAGCTGATGCACTACGAGAGGCAGCCTTTGAATATCAAGATTTGATGAAGTTGGAGAAGCAGGTATCCACTTTCGAAGATGACCCCAAGCTTTCTTGTGACGCTGCACTGAAGAAGATGTACAAGATGCTCGAGAAGTAAGATTCTTCTCTTCTCATTGTTCTAAGGTTCACAATCATTGTGGTTGAAAATAAAAATCTTGATTTCTTTTTCAGGGTGGAACAAAGTGTCTATGCGCTACTAAGAACAAGGGACATGGCCATTTCTAGATACAAGGAGTTTGGAATACCAACCGACTGGTTACAGGATTCAGGAGTGGTCGGCAAGGTATGCTGTATACTGAAAGAATATTGAATATTATTTTTCTTCGGCCATATATTTAGTTTGTTTTTTCCTTCTGTATGCCATGTTTTTGTGTGTTTCTGAGGTATGACATATTTGTAAACACGTGCTTTAATATTTTAGCCTTATGAATATCTGGCCCTTAAACTGAGCTTGGATTGTTGCAGATCAAGCTTTCATCAGTCCAGTTGGCGAAGAAGTACATGAAACGAGTAGCAACAGAGCTTGATGCTTTAGCCGGACCTGAGAAGGAACCGAATAGAGAATTTATAGTCTTGCAGGGTGTACGTTTTGCCTTCCGTGTCCATCAGGTGAATTTTTCCAGCTGCCAAATTTGATCCATATACAACCTTTAAAACTTGACAAATATTTTAGCGTGTTAATATAAATATTAGTCAACAAATTAATAGTCAAATTTTGAATGAAACTGCAGTTTGCTGGAGGCTTCGATGCAGAGAGTATGAAGGCTTTTGAAGAACTAAGGAGCCGCGTTGGAAGTGGCAGTGCTACTCAAGGGAGTGAAGCTAGCAAGATGGAGGCAACATAAGTTGTTATATACTCAAAGAGCTTCTAAGTTACCGCATGGCGTCATTTTACTAAACTACATATCATACAAGACCCATTTCGGCGCATACGAAAGAAACTTCAGATATGTATACTTTCTTGGCATCCCTTCTAACTTTCAGTTTTCTTGCAACTACGCTTCAAATGGGTTAGGTTAGGGATGCCAAATTTGCGATTTAAAGGTCATCATTATATACAAATGTGGTTGATACAACAAGTTTAATGGGATATATCTAAATGACCAATTTGTCCTCCGATTTGCGAGTATGTTATATTTCAAGGATTCAGATCCAGTGCTGCAATATAAATTTGTAGTTTTTGTAAAATATTCATTCAAAATTACAAAGGATTATAGTAAATACTTTCAAAGTAACGTTATTTTGATGCTCGTAATAAATAACCACGCTGCACCAAATTGCAACAAATAACCGCGCTGTCCCAAATCCGGGTTAACACGATAAGAAAAAAATAGGTACGTTTGTTTAATTGAACCGACAGCTAAATTCAATAGTATCATAATTGTCTTCAACGGCATCTGAATGTGATATCTGAAGTCTGATCTCTCAGAAGCTGTAACAGCTGACCGAAGTCACCAGACATTAATGGCAAAGGAATCCAATTGAATCATGCAGTTATTTACAAACAACAGCTACTAAAACACTCCTGTAACAAATTTGTGTATAATTAAAATAAAAATTACTCATAATTAATTACATAAATTAGTATTATATTTATCACGAATTGGTTTATCACATGTTCAACGTTGTTTTGTTTTAGCAGTCGATCTCATGGGTGCAAATTACTCGTATTTGATATGTCAAAAATCGTTGTTTAATATGCAGGCTTTATTGCATGTCAGTGTCAGATAGTTTAATAGAGGTTGTATCATGTGGAACCCTCCTTTTCATGGATCCATGGATCCCCTTTGCAGCCGTTGATTGTATTTTCTATTTGCATTTTGGACGCACCAGATTGTGCCACGTGTTTGCATTTTTGAAATGCACACGTGAGTTGCACATGACAAATGCACACGTGAGTTGCACATGCTCATTAATGCGCTGACACAATCTGATGCGTCCAAAATGCAAGCAGAAAATGCAATCAACGGCTGCAAATGAGGATCCATGGATCCATGAAAAGAGAGGTTCCACGTGATACAATCTCTAGTTTAATATACAAATGATTTAGTATTGGATAATTCTTGTCGGGAAGAAAATTAGGCCGACGCTGTTCGCCAATTATGTGTGTCTACAATTTGCATTCAGCACGTGGTTCCCTTCCAAATCAGAAGTGCCAACTGCGGAAATGTTTGAATCATTCCGCAATCTGCAAGGTAAGAGAACCATCAAGTAACTAGCTAGTAATCTCTTCTAGTCTTTTGTATACAAATTTAAAACCTCTTCGTATATTAGAGGCTAATGATGTCACATTTCACATTCAAAATTCCATTTAATTAAAATTTAGTGCCTGTATTGTAAATTTACATATTATAAAGTACCGTATAATAATTTCAATTTAACAATTGGTTTAGAATAAATTTAGCGATTGAGATTAAATTGATTTTAATTAAAATTGAAATGAATTTATAAAAAACACGAGGCGGTTGAGGATTGATGATTATTTATATTAACCACATGATGGATTAAAATCAACGATCTATATGATATCCTTCTCTCACATAAAATACTTTATCCCCAAATCCTTTCCTTTCCAACTCCGTGCTTTACATCTAAAATGATAGATAAAACAATAAACGTTAAACAAAAAATAGAAATACAATATTTGCAATTAATCTTGTCAGATAAAATCAAGTGTGAACACTTTAATCAGAACACAGAATTCCCTACCATCCAAAACCCTAATATTTTTATCAAAATCCTAATATTATTAAATGCCATGTAATCACCATCAAAAGGTCAACCCAGCCATGCAATAAAACGTTCATGTCTCATGTTGAGGTTCATAAAAACGACGACACTCAGCCATTTAATACAAAATACAAGAGGCCGTTGAGGGTGTCTTCAAATCTCCGCTGCATATCCGTCCACCATTAATATTCCAAAATTCAACCCTCCGCCACCTTTAAATTCCCAAACACTTTCCCTAAACTTCTACACTGAAACTACTACACACATTTCCATATATAGAAATAAAAATGGCAGTGCCATCGTCACCGGCGCCATCTACCGGAACCCGATACTTGAAACAAACCAACCAGTTCCTTGTCAACAACTTCCTCAAACTAGCCATCATCCCCATATCGCAACCCTTTCAACAAAACTAAGGAACATAAGGGTTGATGACGACAGCTTGGGTTTCCACAACAGTTTAAAGTTGGATGAGCTTCGTGTTTTATGTTTGACATTTTTGTTGCTTTTTATTGCAACTGTTTTCTTTATGTCTAATGATTTATATAGCCGGTTAGTTGTGCTTCAAACCTCATTTCACATGCCGGCTACCATTTTAAACGTTCATGCAACGTTTGAGGTTGAATCGGAAGAAGGCGGAGTTTCGGATGGGAATTTAGGAGCTGTGTGGATTCTCATACGAGTGATGAGAGTGCTTTTGTTATTTGATATTATTGCTAGTTTCATTTTTATGTAACATTGTTGTATTAGTTATATATAAGTTAAGATCATGAGAAATAATCAGTTTTAATTAATTGAAGGTCGAGATTAAAGTCGGTTTTTGTTAAATGAAAAGTTGGATTTGCAAAAAAAAGCTAACGATTGAGTTTTGGTCAAAAGAGCTGATGAAATGAATAATGATGTTTTTCACTGGATATATATATTTGGAAAATATTTTTATATCCCAAATCGGAATGTTCCAATAAAATGACCATATAATTCGAAAAGTATCCCTCACTCAATTCAATCAATATTGCTTAATTAAAGATTGGTTGTTGCTTAATAATGTACACTCATTATTTGCATAAAAGGTAAGATTTAGAGTTTTATTAGGTGCAATGAGGATCATAGAGATAAAGTTACCCTTGAGCTGTCCGAACATTGAAGCCTTGAAGGCTTAGGGATGAAAATTTGATCATTTGATCTTTTGAAGATTTGCATTTGAGACATTTTCCTAAAATTATTGATGAACAAAGGCAACTTGACTTAGCAATGTGGAGTGGTAAGTTGGGTTCCTATCACACAAAACTAAGCTCACACTCACAAATTACAATAAGTTTGTGATAGGGTGGTAAAGAGTGATGTGCCTTCCAAGCCTTGCAACTAAATGATAAGGCCTCTAATCCAATGTCCACTTCAGATTTTAATGTGGCCGAGAGGTGAGTTGCTGATAGTGTATTGTGCATCTACAACTTCAAATTGCTTGCTCAAGCTAGATAAAACCATCAGAACTTATGTCCACTGAATTTATAAAACCTGAAAACAAAGTATTAAAAAACTCTATAAATGGGTACGTAGGCAAGTGAGTAGAAGACATCCCCTTGCTCAAGCTGACATTGTTACTTACCTATACTTGCAGCACCCATTTGTGTACCGTGAGCACAACAACTCACCAGGATACTACGATGGCCGATATTAGGTCATGTGGAAGCTCCCCATGTTTGGATGCACTGCACTCATCCCAAGTCCTGAAGGAGCTCGAGGATCGAGGCCAAGAACACCTACCCTAATGCACGTTAGAATCATTGGATAAGACAATGTGCGTCAAGTCCAGTGCATTAGTTTCATCGCCTACAAGCCACCGGGTTACTAGAGACATTTCTAAACTACTAAGACTTGCCTGCTGATTATTGTCACTGCCTAAGTTTTCTGACATTTTTATGTTCTTTGCTATAGTTCCTCGCACGTCTATTTTTGTAATATACATCTGTTTGGCCAATTGCCGAATAAAAGACTTATTACTCCACTCATATATCTGTGACTCTTAGTTTGTTCCTCATTATAGAAGCGTTCGGTTCTTTTGCAACTTAAAAATTTGTACAATATAATTATCGTCACGTGCACATATTTGTGTGTACGAAACCATAAAAATATAAAAATGACATAATACATTATCGCAGAAAACGATAAAAATGACGAAATTTAATCGGAAGAAGTGAAAAAGCTCAAAATGATCCGAAAGTACCGATCATCACTACATATCGTCATATCGAGAATTTTATTTACCAAAATGTCCTCCAAACCCCCCCGTTTTTAAGTCATGTGAAATTGAGGGTAATACCCTCGGACCTTTTTTCAAACTTACGTAAATACGAAGGGTGTTTTGGTAAAAAACCTTCGATTAGAACCGATAATCAGTAGCAAATTATTGAACTCTAAGGGCCAGAATTGAAATATTAAGAGTATACAGAGGACGATGGTCGGACCTTTTCCTTTTATACTTTGCTATGTTTGAACACGAGATTCGAAGTCGGTCTTTTAAGATATTTTCGTTCGCTAAAAATTCTCGTTTATCTGGATCGATCCGCGGAGAAGATATTTCGGTGCCTCGATTGGAGAGATGGCGAAACACCGGGAATCTGCCGGCGGCGGCGGCAGCGTCGCTCCCTTTCTGTCAAAGTGCTACGAGATGGTTAACGATCAAGCCAACAAGGGGATTGTGTCTTGGAGTGATTCTCGGAGCAATAGCTTTGTCATTAATGATGAAACTCAGTTCACACTTCATCTCCTCCCCAAGTATTGGAAACATAATAATTTCTCCAGCTTCATGAGGCAACTCAACATCTATGTAATTTGTCTTATGATGTTTTGTTTACTCGTTTGTTTTTGTGTTTTAGTTTTGAGTTTGTTGGAATTTTGTGTTTTTAGGGTTTTAAAAAGATTGATGCGGATAGATGGGAGTTTGCGAATGATGGGTTTGTGAAAGGGGAAAAGCATTTGTTGAGTACTATTGTTAGGAGGAAAAATATTCAGGCTGCGGAACAGAAGAAGTCTGTGAAGCCAATGGTTCAGAATGAGAATGCTAACGGAATTGATGAGGCTGTTGAAAATATTGAATTGTGGAATGAAGTGCGTGATTTACAAATTGATAAGAATGCGCTTATGCAGGAGTTGGTTAAGCTTAGACAGCATCAGGAGACGGCAGATAATAAGTTGCTACTGCTTAGAGAACGTCTCAAAGGGATGGAGAAGAATCAGCAGCAGATGCTTTCGTTTTTGGTTATGGCTGTGCAAAATCCTGGATATTTTGTGAAGTTACTGCAGCCAAGAGAGCATAATTGGGTTGGCAAGAATGCTAATATGTTGGACCGTGTGATGGAGGTTAGTGAAGAAGCAGCTGTTTCTTGTGATGAAATGGTAGCAACTGATGGTACGATTGTGAGATATCAGCAGCCAGTGTATCAAGAAGAAGCATATTGTCCTCCGTCACTTCCTTCAAATTGTTTTCCTTATCCGGAGATTGAAATTCCTGATGGTATGGAAGAGTTTTTCATGAACAGTGATCTCATGAAAACACTGATGGATGAGAATGAGCCCATGTGGATGATCAGGGTCAGTTTGTTCTACCCGATCTTCATGATGATGCCTTGCTAGATCATTATATTTTCAACAGTCCTCTTCCACTTGTTGACAACTATGCAGAGTATGCCAATCCCGTGAGCCCCCTTAAGGGCCTTGTGAAAATGCAACAAATGGAGCCAGTTCCTGAACCTCAGATAGAACTAATGGATGTGACGACTACGTGGGAGAATGGGAATCCCAGGCATGGGAGCACAGCACTTAAGGCAGTCTATGATACCCATAACGAATCACAGGAGTTGGCCCGTCTAACTAAGCTAATGAAGGATTTGGATTCAAACAGTAACACCATTAAAGAGGTTACTTCCTAAGAGTGTTACGTGAACTGCGTGCTCATTGGAACACAATTCGTCATTCTTACATACCTTTACCAAATTATATTTTACTTGTAAAGGAAATTAGTTGCATGCTTGTATGTTACAATCAAATGAATTCCTGTTTTTTGCATATCTTGTGGTCAAGTCCCAAATGCTTCTCTGTCTAAAGTAGGTTCTTTATTTTGTTAAACTAGGCTTTATGTTGCTTGTCTAAATAGAAGTTCATCTTAGAAATAATTGAACAGTTTTTTTGTAACATGTTGAAATTCTGACACAACAAATTTCTCAAGCAAGATTTGGAACTAAGAAAAAACCTTCTCAAACAAGACATGGAACTAAGAGTCTAAGACAACAAATTTCTCAAACAAGATTTGGAACTAAAAAGTAATCTGCCCGTGCCTACGGATGAATAAGTTTAGCCATGGTATAAGCAGCAGCTGATGCAGCGGCACCAATTAATGCTGTTTGAATGGCACTTCGAACAGGCTTGTTGCCAGTAAAATATCCCTTTGCAAAACCAAATATCAACAGTGCCACCAATGTTATCACCACGGAGGCAACCACAGCTTTAGAGGCTGTGGGAATGAACACATAAGGAACAAGTGGTACCACCCCGCCTATTATGTATGCAACAGCTATAGTGAATGCACTCTGCAGAGCCCTTCTCGGGTCCGGCTTTTCTAGTCCCAACTCAAATCTACATCACAAAGAAAGGATTAAACTCATTACTGATTTCATCAAGAAAGCATATACAGTTAAAACAATTGTCCTAACTTATGACAACATATTGCGACACATGTCAGATCAGTTTCATCAAAATTTTCAATCTAGTTAGGCAAAAACTACCCACTGCCAAATCATCATTTAGGATAAACTGAACTCAAAAGAAACATAACTACCCAAATTTGAATTTGTATTTACAGTTACAGTAACTACAAGTGGCCTTCATTTAAATTTGTATTCCAAATGCTAGTAGAACTTTGAAGAAGACATTACAAAAAGACACTTACTTCATCATAAAATCAAGCCAAGCTTGAGGGTTCTTCCTTAGAGAGTTAACTACAGGTCCGTATTCATGTGGTAGTATACCATATTGAGATAGAATTTCAGCAATCTCCGCAGCTTCTGCGAACAATTTCATAACATCCTCATTATTAAAAAAACACATGACTAAATCTAAGACAATATCTTATCAAACAAAACACTTACAGCAACACATGAAACATCATAAGTAAAGTGTATTTATTACCAGTATCAGGAACAGCAATTATCTCCTCCTGTTCCCTTCTCAATTCCTTCATATAATGATCAGCTTCACTTTTCGCCGCTAAGTATCCTCCAAGTCCCATGGATATAGCGCCGGCAGCCACTTCAGCAATCCCAGCAGTGAGAATGATGGAAGAGGAGGCGTTAGCGCCGGAAAGTCCGGCAGCAAGGGCAAATGGAACTGTTAGACCATCGGAAACTCCGATGATTATGTCGCGTACGACTTCTCCGGCTGTGAAGTGCTTTTCCTTGTGGTGGTCCAGTAGATGCTTCTGGTTATCTTCCATTTTTCGACAAACGGCAGAGAAACCGTGAAAAAAGTCTGAGAATTTCAATCAATTTTGCTGTTTAAATAAATACACATGGAATTGTAACTGCCTGTGAAATTGGAATTCAATTAAAATTAAGGAAATTAGAATAATAAGTATTACTTTAAGTCAATTTTGTTATTTTAAACTTATGAATGCGTTTGCTAACAGGCACCAAATTCGGTTTGGAGAAATGTTGCGAGCACTACGATGATGTTATTTTGACGTTGTTAATATGATTTTACATAGTTGGATCGCTGCGAAATACTGTTGGAATTTGAATTCAACATATAATTATTTTCTTAATTGAGTTTTAAATTGAAAATGACACAATTTTATTGGAAAATTAAGTGGCTTAGCATTGATTGAAAATTGCTAATTTATACTATATATAAAGCGGGAAGGGTGATATTGACGGTTACAAAATGAAGCCATATCTTTTTATTAAACCCTGCTATAATTACTAAATACTTTCTATGTCATTAATCGAAATACTTTATTATATATTAACTTATAAATATCATTTACATGTATATATATTTAATGTAAGTATATAATAAAGTAGTACAAAATATTCTGTGTATTAATACTAGTCTACATTTAAAGCGGATGCTGCTGGGTTATGAGTCTTATGACTTTTAAATACACATGGAATTCAATTAAAAATAAGGAATATAAGAAATCTCTTGTACTGTAGTGTATAAGATGTAGTAATATGTGGTCCGGCAAAAAGGTCATAATTTGTTGCGAACACAAAAATATTGTCACTTTGATGTTATTTACTGTAATCCTAACGTAGTTGAATACTTGCAAAATGTATTTGAGTAGTAAAAAAGGACCTAATCTAATCAAATCAAAGAAAATAATAAATTTTTATAAATTTGAAGATATGAATGTATTTAATCTAATTAATCAAATAAATGATATTGAAAATGTAGACGGTTGAATTGATACTTTTTTAATTTAAATATTATCTGTCAAATTATTAATAATCAATCATACATCATCTTTATTAAGAAAAGTACTCGTTCAAGAATTTTTCGCGTAAATCAAAATATCTATTGTTTGGAAAATGTTTTGAGTTAATCTCGCTATAGATTCCAACATAGATTTACTTTCTTAATTAAGTTTAAATTGAAAATGACACAAATTTATGGTAATCAGTTTTTTTTTAAATTAAGTGGCTAAACATTGATTTAGAATTGCCGATCTTACATTTATAATCGCTGATGTGATGATACATATCGCTTCAGCTTTTCAACATTTACCTTTTGGATATTAAAGCTGATGGATTCCGTTCATTTGCGACCCTCCTCTCTCATCTGCGAATCCTGTGATCCCTTTAATCTGTCGTTGGATCAAATTTGATCAATGGTTCAGCTGCTTTTATGCATTTGTGCATTTTTATCGTATTTGTTTTATGTCATTTAATGCACATGCATGTGTGCACGTGACAGACTTTAATTCGCCTCAACTTTTAAATGAGTCGCAGCTGAACGGACTCCTGATGGCTGACGCTGCTGGATTATGACTTTTAATTGGCATCCAAAATTGAAAGTATCAACATGACAACACAGCAAAATTTAGAACGTTAGATTTTGTATTCTTGTTCCTTATTCTTGTTTGTATATCATCAACTTTGTCCCTGTTCTTATATTCCCCAAATTCTGACATCCAGTCTCGTACAGCTGCTGCTCTTTTATGTACAGTAAAACATAAAAAGCTGATGCACACTGTAAAAAAGTCGTACACCAAGACAAATTACCTTATACAGCAAAATAGTGACCACAACATAAAAAAATACATCCAATAAAACCTAAAAGTCTACAAATGAATTTACAAAACTTAAATTGGATCTGTTATATATCAAAATATTTATTTATGAATAGGATAAATTTAATTTTTTGAGAGACATATAAACAACCTCTAAACAGATGATTTATTTAATTTGACGATTCATTTTTAAAGTTATTTTTAATTAATTTAGTAATAAAGTAAAAAAAGTCAATTGTGAATTGACGGTTAGATATTAATAAATAAGAATAGTAAAAATGTCTTTACATTTTGTTTTGTAATTCTAGCATCCCATGAGCATCAGGGTTCAAAACTAATTTATTGAATTTATTACCTTCAAAAATCATCGAAATTGTAATTTTATCGGACCGTGGAAATCGAAAGCCCAGCCCAGCCCAACGTAGGTGAAACTGACTCCGAGTTAGAGTAAATCGAGCGTGGTGGTTTTGAGAAGACGCAGACGGTCGTAATGGATTTCTCGGCCTTGTCCGACGCTATAGCCTCCGCCTCTTTCGACAAGATCGCCGATATCTGCGAAGATCGCATGCTTCAGGCATTCACTTTTCTCATCATATTTTTCACCGATGTCCTTAAATTTCATTTGCTTCGATATTTATATATTTGTGCGTTGTAGGTTGCGGCCGAAGGCGTGCCCTACCAGAGCGAATGGCCGTACGCTATCCAGCTCTTCGGTTATCTTTACATCGATGATGTGTAAGAATTACTCACTCTCTTTATTGCTTATTTCACTGCTTCTTATTGATCTGTTGTTGCTTTTGTTAATAGTAACAGTGCTAGATTTTTATGGAAATCTATTCCTGATGAGATTAAGGAGTCTACGCCTGAGATAGTTGCTGCTTGGAAGATCGGACAGTGTCTATGGCTTCGTGAATATCAAGGTGTTTATCAGGCTATTCGTGGATTTGAATGGACTCCTCAAGTTCGACTTATTGTAACTGCGCTTTCAGGTTATTTCTGCAACCAGACACTCTTGTTTGTTTTTATCCTTGTGCAGTTTACTTTCTTGATATTCTAGCTTCTCTCAGTTGATTAATTTGATTTCGGAATTGCAATTTGAATATGCGTTGTTCTGAGTTTCGGTTTGAAGACTTTGCTATAGGTACTGCATTATTTGTGTCACTAATCTTTTTTTTTTCTAGTAATCCGCCTTTATCTACTAGTTTAATGGTATTAGTTACAATGAATAAAGGATTGCAACCATCGTTCTCAAATAGTCCTGGAAAGATATCTAAGACTCGCCATTTTCGCCATTAAATTTGATGGTTGGATACACCTTCAAGTAATTTACCTTTTGCGACAATAGATGGCTAAATGACTCGTGTCCAATCATTATCTGTTGAATGTGAGTCTCAACTCTCATATGTCTTGCTAGGACTTCTCTATTTCACACACATTTATGTTCATGAACCCTTAGAGCTATAATAATCGTGGTATTCAGAAAAAGATATCAGTATGTTTGTATATTTAAGAAATGATATGTAACTTTTTGTTTTGTTTTTGAGTCTGCCAAAAATCTGGTCGGAGAGACTCTATGAACAGTATTTAATGAAATAACCCTTATATCTAGTGGATAAAAGCAGTTTTTATTTCTACCCATCAGTTGCTTTAACACTCAGATTGGACTCTCATGAAACATGTAATTCATTGCAGAACATTACACTGAGAAAATGTTTCAACTTTTGCAATCGGCTTACTCAACGATAAGCATTCAAGACATGGCTCCGTTTCTAGGAATGGGTGAAGAAGATGCTACAAGATGTTTGTTTATACTTACATACCAACTGAAAGCTTTATCATTTCCCAACTGTTTTTTACTGTTTGAAGTTTAGTATGGACTTTCCTGAAATTTGATGTGGTGCAGATGTATTAGATCGAGGCTGGAGTGTGGACCCTGCAACACAAATGCTGACAGTTAAGAAACCACTCCACTTGAAAGATCAGAAGTTAGATATCAGCAAATTACAAAGCCTGACTGAGTATGTGGTCCATCTTGAACATCAGTCAAGCGTCTAGGAATTCAGTTCTGCAATCGGTAACTAATCAGCAGTGTCCAACTAATTCTCATGTCGAATTGAGGAGTTTTTTGGACATTTTATGTCTTGATTTGCAATGTGCAGCGAATTGGCATATGAGTATGTATCATGGTTTGAAGGATGGGTTTCTCATAACTGGAACGTTGTTCACTGTCATTTACCTAACAAAGCTAAGAAAAGGTACTTCAAAATCTTTGTACTGGAAATACACTTTTATTCTCCATTTTCTTGACTGGTTTTGAAGGGTTGAAGTCGTCCCGTAAGCTTGTTCTATTTAGTAACATCAGTGATGCAAATAGCCAAATACTGTGATTCACAGCTCTAAAGCTGTAGTCCGCTCTCACTTTTTAGTATCGCAAAAAGTGCAAGGGACGTATGTATATGCTTGAATTACATGCATCGACTGTTTGATACGTGTCTTGAGTAAGAGCTGATCTGGCTATGTCGACAACTGTGTGTCACCTGATGATGACTGATTAGAAGCTTCTTAAAGCTTTACGATATACGTGTGGGGAGAGAGACTCCACGTTTTTGTTTTAGTTAGCGAGTGAGTAATTAATAATCCATCTACTTGACATAAATAAGTTAATAGTATTCATGTTTTTCTCATCGTTTAGACAATCTGGCTGCACAGATTGCTGTACAAGTTTCCTAATTTGAGAAATACATGGTCCTTATTACTTCCTATTAATATTTTCAACATTCACAACCAATAACCATAAGCACGATTGATCACAATTACACTCAAGTGAGTCGTGAATTCATAACTCATATTCACGATCACTAATGTTAGCACCAATGTCGATATTGATATAAACCAAACTAGCACTTTACATGAACCAGATAGATGCGTCCAAAACCTTAACATAAACATTAGAAAGTAGACACTAGTGCATGCAAGTTAAACCAACCACCTTCCACTTTCTGATCACTCATATAAAACCCAACTTCATAGCTCATCACTGCTGCTTGTTGTATAGTTTGCTAGCCTCTACTTCTACAGCTGTGGCCATCTGCTGTATTGGAAAGAAAATAACTTCCACTACTTCAAATCCCAGCCCCATCAGAATGAACAGTGATTTGAGGCAAAACTACCAACTAGTCCAATGATATATGAGTAGTTATTTTTACAGTTAGAGGTTGAATCAATTTTGTAGTTTTGAGTTTGTACGTAAAATTGAATTTTGGTACTCCAGATTGGGATGTGCATCTGTATTTTTTCCATCATCAATGGCATAACAACTTTTAACAACCACTATATATTCAACACTAGCATTTGTCTCATCAAATACCACAACCAAATTTTCAAGAAAGCACCAAATTTTGGATACATAGCAAGGAGAGAGAGTTATACTTATTACCACAATGGTAGCTGCTGCACCCTTGTCCTCCTGGCCATGGGAGAACTTGGGCAATCTTAAGGTCATACAAAAACTTCGCTTTATTTGTTGTTACATTATGGTTGCACCATATGAGTAGCTGACTTTAAGCTGTGTTTATCTATGGCAGTACTTGTTGTATGGACCCTTTGTTGGGAAGGTACTGTATTCTTGGTTTCAGGACGATCTTCTAACGGACAAGAGCAGCTTGTGGTGTCTTGGCGTTCTAATATTCAGCTTTCTTAGATACTTAATTCATGATGGTTCAGCTAGTTTCAATGGCATGTTGTGCGTCAATCGTAATCATCGCATAATTCGTGATAGTTCAGATTTCAAGCAAATTGATCAAGAATGGGACTGGTAATCATTGTCTTCCATCTTTGATGAAATTTTATGCATTAGTAATATTTTTGAATTTTGTTTTTGATTTACTTCAGGGACAACTACTTGGTCTTGCAAGTTACCTTTGGCGTTTTGGCTTATTATATCTTCCCTTTCATGGTGGATCTTCCCATATGGAGCTTTAAGAGCATGCTAGTCTGTTGATTGCTTGCTATATTGCCATTTCAGAGCCTTCTTTTTTATTGGGGTCATAGACTCTTCATGAAAACATATTTGTTTAAGAATTACCATTCTCTTCACCATTCTTCTCCAGTTCCTCATCCTCAAACTGGTGAGACTAATTCAAAAATCCATCTTTGTTGCATATAATCATTACATGACCTACTCTGAAGAGTTACTAATTTTACTATCTTTCATATTTTGTTGCGCAGCTGAGCATTTGACAATGCTAGAACACCTTATGCTCACAATAGTCACTGCAATTCCGGTTGTTGGATCAAGCTTTATAGGCTTTGGATCCATCTCGACGAACATTGCGTATCTCATGATTTTTGACAGCCTAAGATGCTTAGGGCACTTGAATGTTGAAGTTACATCCAGCAAGATCTTTGAAACACTCCCTTTCCTCAAATACCTTATTTACACACCGAGGTAAGAAAGACATGCTGATCCTAACTTTAAGGTAATTAATTAGGTGTCGGCATTAGTACTATTGGAGTGCATTTAATTCATTTGGTTGTTGTTGCCCAACTAATCTCACAGCTATCACACATTGCACCACAAAGAAATGAGCACGAACTTCTGCCTTTTCATGCCAGTTTTTGATGCCATGTGGAACACACTGAACCCTAAATCATGGGAATTCCAAAAGAAGACCAGTTCCGGTACGTACATATCTTATTTCACACCATGTTTACTCTTGTAAGATAAATAAGTATATAGAAATCATCAGTAAAGTGATCTTAATATTGAAAAATGTTATCGTTACTATACTCATTGAGTAGGTGAAAAGAGTAGAGTGCCGGACTTCGTGTTTTTGGCACATGTAGTCGACCTGACTTCATCAATGCATGCCCCATTTGTGTTGAGGTCTTACGCATCAAAACCCTACAGAGTTCACCTTCTGTTGCTGCCATTCCTTCCTATTGCTTTTCTTATTATGCTTGCCATGTGGGCTTGGTCTAAAGCTTTTTTGGTCTCATATTATCATCTAAGAGGAAAGTTGCACCAAACATGGGTCGTTCCGAGATTCGGCTTTCAGGTAATTCTTTAGAAAATATTTTTAAGAAAATTATTACTACTCCACCTCTTAAGGAATGGACAAACCCCATACATTTAGAACAAACTTTATTTCGTGCAAATCGCAGTACTTCTTACCATTTGCAGCAAATGGAATCAACAAGAAGATAGAAGAGGCCATTCTTACTGCTGATAAAATAGGGGTCGAGGTTATCAGTTTAGCTGCTTTGAACAAGGTACATTAAATTTTCTTTATAGTGATACATCTAGCAGCTCGATCTATATTAACGTCATGTACGTAGGTTATTAATTGCAATTGGTAGTACATTCTCTGAGCATGTAGGCCAGCATAGTTATTTAACACAAATAAAAATGACACTTGCTGTCTTATTTTTGTTGTTTTGATCAAATCAGGTGGCGTTGTTAGTTTAGAATTCAGTTCTATAGCTAGCAATGACTTAATTAAATTGTATCTTCGCAACCATCTCAACAGTGACTGGTGCTACCGTGCTTCTATTGTGACAAGTTAGCTTTCATACATGATTTATGATGCTAGGGTTGGACAAACATAATAAGTGGTCAAACATCTCTCTAATACGATAACATTTCAGCTCATTTCAATATATTTAATATTTTTTGCTTGCGTAGAATGAAGCATTGAATGGAGGAGGTACATTGTTTGTAAACAAGCATCCAGACCTAAGGGTTAGGGTTGTACATGGAAACACACTAACTGCTGCAGTGATCCTCAATGAGATCCCCAAAGACGTGAAGGAAGTATTCTTGACTGGTGCTACATCCAAGCTTGGAAGAGCCATTGCTCTCTACCTTTGTCGTCGTCAAGTCCGTGTGCTAGTAAGATATCTGTGTAGTATATGCATATTTCTTTCGCCAATAGTGAGTTTCAAACATTTTTTTAATAATTTTGAAATGGTTTGCTTGCAGATGTTGACTCTCTCAACTGAAAGATTCGAAAAGATTCAAAAAGAAGCTCCACCAGAGTATCAAAGTTACCTGGTTCAGGTCACAAAGTATCAAGCTGCGCAACATTGTAAGGTACGTACTTGAATGCTGATTAGAATAATCATAAATAGTAAGTTCATGAAATGAGCTTTAGCTCAGCAACTATTGATGGTTCACAGACATGGATTGTTGGAAAATGGATCACGCTGAGAGAACAAAACTTGGCACCAAGTGGCACTCATTTCCATCAGTTTGTTGTTCCACCAATCTTAGCCTTTCGAAGGGATTGCACTTATGGTGATCTAGCAGCCATGAGATTACCTGAAGATGTTCAAGGATTAGCCTCCTGTGAGGTAAAAACCTAAACTATTGTTAACCCTAAATTATCATATTAATTATATGCATGCATGCAACTGCTCAAGAATGGCTAATTAACTCATGTGCATAATTGTAAAATTTACGTCTAATGTGATATTCAATCTGCAAACCTTGTGAAGTATACAATGGATAGGGGAGTGGTTCATGCATGTCACGCCGGTGGTGTAGTTCATTTCCTAGAAGGCTACACTCACCATGAAGTTGGGGCCATCGAGGTGGATAGGATTGATCAAGTTTGGGAGGCAGCAATGAGGCATGGATTAAAGGCAGTCTCCAGTGCCCCTAAACAAATCTGAATCCAGCAAAACTACAACATATGGCTTATTTGTCACTCTTTTATATGTATATGTTTCAACACATTTATTGTGTTGCTGGAAATGAAAAGGAATAATTTAAATGTCACTCTTAATTGTCACACATTTACAACAAAATTAAAACCTATAAAATTGAAATGTTATATAAAAGGGTTATATAAAAAACACCCCTAAGCAGTTAACTCGTTAAGCATGTACAAAAGTGTAAGCACGCTTTCCTTCTTGACTGGTTCAGCTGTAGCCACATCACCTCCTAGCTGGCATCTGTCTTGGGCTAATGATATCTTGACCCAACTCCACTGAGAGCCACTTCTCCACAAAAAGTTTTCTGATCTTCGACATGAAGTCCCACAATTAAATATGCGGGGTTTGTCGTCTACATAGCTGGTATCATGAGTTTACGTTGTAGGGAAAATCAACGCATGGGTGTCCGCAATCCCCAGGCGCTGACCCTGTTTCCCTCTTGGCTGCATGCATATATATATGTGTATAAAGTGGTGGAGTCAGGAAAAAAAATTCAACGGGTCAGTGAATATATAATATATGTATAAAGTATAATTAATAATTATTTAATTATTTAATATTTGATAATTTAATAGTTTATTATTATATTATTATTTAATTAATGTCAATCTGCAATATTAAGACTAACATTGTTGTCTTACATTGGATTTTAGAAATTAGTGGGGTCAATCATCATTTTTTATGGGGGTCAAAGCTTATTTACTTAGGTATATTTCATGCAATTAGTGATAATTAATAGGGTCAATTGACCCCTATGTTCATAAGGTAGTTCCGCCGCTATGTATTCACATATCTGTGGATACTCATTGTCCTGACACATCAGAAAATGCTTTATGGAGTACTCCCTCCGTCCCGCTTTGTTTGTCCAAAAGCACAAAATGCACGGTAATTAAGGTAGAAAGAAGGTATAAAATGTGTGGTTGAGAATAAATAATTAAAAAGTAAATGAGTAAAAAGTAGAATGTGTGGTTGAGAATAAAGGAAAGTGGACAAACTTAAGGGGACATCCAAAATGGAAAGTGGACAAACATTATGGGACAGAGGGAGTATCTAACTAGAGCAACAGCAGCAGCTGGCCAAACTCATTTAGTCCAGCTGCAAATCATTAATCCTTCCAAATAGTCGATGCAGTTTAATGTTCTTATTTAATTGCGTGGTGTTTACTTAATTGACAGAGTTTGCGAGAGGAAACTTCCGAGTTCCAACTAAATTAGAAGTTGTCTCCATTTTGGTAGTCAATGGAACGTGTTTTTATGATTTTAAGTAGTGCTGAAAACATGCAGCAAAAGGAAGCAAGGAGAGGAAGTAACACTGCTACACTACCACTACACTTCAAATGCTAATATCATACTGATGATTTGGTTTCGACTTTCTCCATGTGGAGGCCATGTGAGCAGATCTTTCTTCCTTTAACGCTCTCCCCCAAAATATGTTCATTCCCTGAAATTGCTCTTGATGTGGGACATCCTTTTCTTTTTCAATCAGCACATTCTCTCTCTACATGCAAATTCCCTCGATCGCTTGTAAACTATTAAACAAGTCAACAAAGTCGTCTTTATAGTGAGATTGTTCTGGTTTCGATCTTCAAATGTACATTTTCAGGCTTTCAGCTCGTTACGATTTTACCGTACATAAGTAAAATAGACAAGTGTTCATTGAGGTGGTCCGACCACATCACATCAAAATAGGGGGTGATTAAACGAGGGTTTTCACTGTATGTAGGTACAAACTTCATCTATTATTGTAGCGTCCAAGATCTTGGTGAAGAAGCGTTGTCTCTTACTCTCTTATATAAATGCATGACATATTATTTGTGGCGATCCAATGCAGCTAGAAGTTAGGCTTGCACAGCACTGAGAGACCTTTATGTAAAATGTCTACTCCGTACTGACTAGTAAATGAGAACATGGGAAATAAGTGTTTATTTTTGTTGTGTTCTTTTTAGGGTTTGTGTGTAAGAATAGAGTGGAGTGGGCCACTCATCCCCATGTCACCATGTGCATGCACATGTGCTTTGCCTCTTCCTCTATCAATCTATCTTCTACAATAGGCCCACCACTATGAGCAAATAAATGGCCTTTTTTTTTTTTTTTTTTTTTGCTAGAAGGCGCAATTTTATTAGCAAAAATGATGATACAGACTCCTGCACAGCTAACACAACGAGAACCAGCAACACTCCCAACAAACAGCAACCTGGCGATGAGAACAACCACAACAAGGACTGCTAAAGGCCAACACAACAACAACAACACCCAGACTAACGCAAAACGCTCAAAGCAAGGAGGCAGGACACGCAGGACCATGACAAAAAAGAAAACACAGACATTAGGTTAATTGCATTAGGCTTTTCTTGATTAGAAGCATTCGAATGACCCTGTGCACTATGACTCTTTCATCTTTTGTTGAACCCCTGAAGACAGTGTGATTTCTATTTCTCCATGCTTCATAAATTGAAGCACAAATAATGAAATACACTTCTTCTTTGTGTCTCCTTGATCTCCATGTTTGGTTCGCCGTCCAACACAACATATACACTTCTTCTTTTACTCCTCTTCACATTCCCTCATTGCACACCTTCACTTCATCTGCATTCCATCACCTCCCTCCCTCTCTTTCCCATCATTTCTCCATTTCAATTTTTTGTTGTGAACTCTTTAATCGCTGTGTAGTTTTGTAAGCACCTGGAATACAAGAAAAAGCTTGAGACTTCAACAAGGTAAGTGTAATTGTGATATAATCTGATGTGTCAGAAAAAAGATAGGTAGGGCTTGTGTGAGGAGGCAGCTGACTTGCTTCCATTATGTGGATTTTCAATATAGAAACGTAGATTAGTGTAGGATTGTTATACTTATGTTCTTGTTGGCCTAGTTCAGCAATAAATTGTTACTGTTAATGACTCTTGCTCCATCCCTCTTGGTTGATTGTCTTACTATTTTATGCTTCCCTCATTCGATTAGATCTATTAATTACTTCTTACAGAGCTGGAAGAATGCACTCTCCTATCCTACTCATGAAAACAGAATTCATCAAAAAATGGAAAATAGCACTTAATGTTACGTGCTGCAAAGTTCCAATCCCGGAGAACAAGAAGATCATAAAGCAAACAGCAGCAATCGCATTGGCAGCCACCAAGGGAGGCTCAACAGCTTGGAGCCGTGCAATTATTAAAGATGCATATGACCAAATGAACAACAAGGCATTAGTTAAAGCTGTAATGGGTTCTGAAGATCTAACCATGTTATTTAAGAAAAAGAGCATCTGCTTCAAATCATCATCAAACTACATCACTAAGCAGAAGGTAACAAGAAGCAAGATGATCAGGAGAATCAGAAGCAGATCTAACAAGGTATTAAAGGCTAGATCTTTGGCTAAATACATTGTTAAGAAACAAAAACAAGTCTTGAGGAAGCTATTGCCAGGTGGAGTAACCATTGATGAATCTTGCTTGATTGAAGAGGCTTTAGATTACGTTGTATCCCTCAAAACACAGGTTGATGTCATGAAGGAGTTAGTCAACATAATGCAACTGAGTACGTGAAGCGAAGCCCTATCTTAACCAACAAACTAGGCTCGATCTATTTCTCATTTCAAACCAACAGTATGTAACGCTATTAGAGTGGATATCAACTGTATCAATGAAGTGATAACAGCTCATATTTGGCTTAAACTTGTTTATGCATATATATATTCATTTTCTGAACTCAATTTTGACAGAACTATTCAATGAGCTAGTTCTTACCTGCTCTCTTACATAAAGTAAGAGTGTAACCGATCTATGTAGGTGCATGAAATTGATGGAAGCTTTCAGAACTAAGACTCTTTTGGTGTTTCAAAGTATGTTTGAGGTTTCAGAATCAGAAAGCTAAGCCATTTGTTGCCTTATGAACAGCACTGTGGAGCAGTAGAGTGTTGTTTTCTCTGATCATCTAAGTTAGGTTTTTTGAGTTCAATGGACAGAGACTGGCTTGGCCTGTGTTATTGAAGTGTGCACATGTTTGTGTGTGATAGAATTGAATTCAGAATCTAAGACAGATGTGTTAGGTGTGTAGTTTAAGTTACAGTGATATGTAGTGTGTGTGCGACAGTAATGAGTGAACGTGCCGGCCAGTATCCATTTACTGGCATCACTAGCATTACAAGAATTCTCTTAAATAAGAATGTGATCGATCTTTGAGACTGTTAGCTGCTTCAAAACTTCGACCTACAAGATTTGGCACAAAAGGATACTATTTGGTTACTAAATATTGTTTTTATTAAAAATTAAAATGCTGAAATACTAAAACAAATCTATGCAATGCAAACAATATAATTCGTCAGAAAATCTTTAATATTTGAATAAATTTAAAATATAAATTAAACGCCAGAATTATGTATTTAATGAAATTTTTATTAGGTGAAAAATAATAAATTCTAAAAAATGAAAAAATGTAGAAATGTACAAAATTATCAGTAAAATTGAATATTTTATCAATATATAGTAATTTCAGAATTCTAAATACATAAACTCTCTGAAAATATTAAAAACTTATATTTAAGGAAATTGGAAAGTTTTACAAAGCGGTGAAACAAAGCCAGCCCGACGGAGACTCCGTCGCTTTTTCACGATTCCCCGCTGAAGCAAAAAAGTCTTCGATCCTTGCTGGTCTGATCGATCCGTCGGCGATTTGAATTTCAGCTCTTTGACTGACTACCCAGATTCCCCATAGTTGGCTTTCGACATGTCCAACCAGTCATCATCGTACCCCATCATATGTGCTTCCTTCAACCAGGACAACACGTATGTACAATTTCATATAATTGGGTTCAGTTCGCTCTAATGATTAATTGATTCCATAAACTCTACTTTTTACTCAGGCTAAAAATATTGCGATTTTAATGGATTTTTATTAGTTGAATTTGTGCTGATTTAACTTTTTTCTGAATTTGATTTGTCTGGAAAAAGGAAAGGAGAGATTTTTATTGATTTAGTTTAAGATTGTGATTGAGATGAATGAGGGCTAATGATGAATGGTGTAGTGGTTTTGCTGTAGGTACCAAGAATGGTTTCAGGATATTTGATTCAAATACCGGAAGGCTATGTTACGAGCGGGGTAAGTTGTGTGTCATTGATTTCCTTGCAGATTATACCGTTAATAAAGGCTTTTTATTTTCAATCGTCCTTAAGTTGTTATTTAGCTGTTCTGAGATATGGGGAATTGTTCACTGATAGTTATTGGAGCATTCAATATCGTGGAGATGTTGTTCAGCTCGAGCCTGCTTGCAATTGTCGGGGCTGGGGAGCAGGTGAATTTTATTCTAGTAAATTAATGATGAAAGATTTTTCTGGTTGCTTGAAATTTGCACGAGATCTCTGATTTCTTTTTGCATTCTATAGCCAGCTTTGTCTCCTCGGCGACTTTGTATGTTCAATAGCATTACGGGCAATCCTCTTCGAGAGCTCAATTTTTTGACATCAATACTTGCTGTTCGAATGAATAAGAGAAGGCAGGGCTTAGTATTATTATCTACTGATCACCATATGTTTATTTTGATGTATGTGATAATATCTTGTTCTCTCTTGTTTATGCAGACTTGTTGTTGTTCTGCAAGACAAGACTTTTATATATGACCTTAACAATGTTGCCATTTTAGACACCATTGACACAGTACCAAACCTGAAAGGTATATCCCTAAGTGTACATGCTGATATTCTTACATGATATTCTTCTTGCTTAAGACTGAATTACTACGTACTTGAACTGGATAGGACTGTGCGCTTTCTCTTATAGTTTGGATGGCTGCTTCTTAGCTCTTCCAGCTAGTACGACCAAAGGGTCAGTTCTAGTTTACAATGTTATGGAATTCCAGTCTCACTGTGAGGTAATGCTAGCTTGCTACATGTGGACGACAAGTTTTTATATACGCTAGCTGTAGTATCAGCTACATTGTGTGTTTTTTGGATAAAAATGCACTTTCTAATTCTGTAATCTCACCTTGGGGTATTGGTATTGTCTGCATTTTAAAGTCGTCATTTTTGGACAGATTGAAGCACATCGGTCCCCATTAGCTGCGATTACCCTTTCTGCCAATGGAATGTACCTTGCAACGGCATCGGAGCAGGGAACTATAATCAGGGTTCACTTGGTTTCTGATGCATCTAAGGCAAATAAATGCTACCTTATCATCTGTGTTTTTATTCTAAATAGACCAGTTAAATTGACAAAAGTTATCACAATGGAAAGTTTTGCCATGTTGTGTTTTAAAATAGTTTTTTTAGCTTATTACTTTGTTTACAAAATATTCAGTCATATAGTTTCCGGAGGGGCTCCTATCCATCCACTATATATTCTCTGTCATTGGCACCATCCCCACAACTTCCTGATATTCTTGTTGCCACAAGTATATCTGGGTCTGTCCATGCTTTCTCGCTTGGATTTGCAACCAGCCAAAGGTAATGTTGTTTCATATATTAATCTAGAGTGGGCTTTTAATTTGCCTTGAATTGTTCTCATATGCATTTTATCTGATAAAAATATTAGGTTCAAGAGATCTAGCAGTCTCCTGGGATCATTAGTACCAGATTCCGTCTCAGACAAGCTTGATCCAGCTCACCATCATGTCCTTCACAACGCTTTTCCTGCCGGAATTAAAAGGTGAACACTTTACTTAACACCCGACAGTGTTTTTGGAAATATTTCTTGTCATGGCATCGAATTCCCAGCATTTGAAGTTAGCATCAAATAATGTATTTCTCCCTTTTGTGACGCAGTTATGCTGTGGTGCGTAAAGTAGACAAGGTCACTAATGAGTCTACTTCTAACCCTGAATACTTATCTCATAGGTGAGCATAACTTCAGTTCAGCAGACCATTGTTTACCATTTGGTTCAGTTCGTGACTTTTGATCTGTATTCACAGGGCAACTGTATATATCATCACCTTCTCTGGAATCTCCAAGAGTATTCCCTTACAATAGACAATCGGAATGTGTCTTCATGGAATCTAATCCGCGAGTTCAATCTTCTCAGCGCAATTCCAACATCTGCATCATCATCATCGTCATAGTCTGTATCAAACCACAATCTCTTAAAGACCTTGTCGAGTCGCATTATTCATTTAAATCTCCCTATTTCAATAAGAGTAGATAGTTCATAATTTAAAAAGCCAAAGGTACAGGCTGCTTTAGTCGCACCCCAAATTATTGGAGATGCATGGACAGTTGCCAGAGGATACTTGTACATAACTCTTAGCCTCTTAGGGATATGTTGTGTCATTTTTACTGCATAAAGAGTTTGATATTTCAGAGCAGCATTTATGACTTTACAACAATGTTATAAAACAATGGAAATAACTGTTTGAGATTGTGTTTTGTAACTGTAAACGAACATAGCACAATGTTTCCAAAACCAAGCATCCTTTTAACAGAAGATAGAAATATAACAGCAATGAAGATGAGCGAGTCCAAGTCCATCTCAATTTACATACTTGCCATGATACCCATAATATGACAAATACCATCTGACAAACTTCTTCAACCCTGTTTCTAAATCTGTTGTCGGTTTATACCCGAATTGGTTTTGTGCCGAGCTGATGTTGGCATGGGTAAACGGCACATCTCCGTTCCCTGGCATGTCCACAAAGTGCTTCTTCGCCTTCATCTTCAAATGCTTCTCCAATATCCCCACCAGGTTCGGGACTGTCACAGGTGATGTGTTTCCCAGGTTGAAGATCCTGTAAGGCGCAGAGCCGCGCTTTCTCCCGCCTGAGCCTGTGCTCTTACCTGATGTGTCTAGTGAACCTATGCAACCTTTCACAATGTCTTCTATATAAGTAAAGTCCCTGGCTAAGTCAACTTTGTCTTTTCCACGGTAGACTGTGATCGGCTTCCCTTGTAGAATGTTCCGGGTAAATGAAAAATAAGCCATGTCCGGCCTTCCCCATGGTCCGTAGACCGTGAAGAAGCGCAAACCAGTAATGGACAAACCATAAATATGATTGTAAGTATGTGTAATCTCCTCACCAGCCTTCTTTGTTGCGGCATATAAACTAGCTGGTTGATCGGTTCGATCTGATTCGGAGAAAGGCACTCTCTCGTTAAGACCATAGACAGAACTTGAGGACGCCCACACTATGGAAGGCTGAGGGTTGGCAGACTTGCAAACCTCGAGCAATGCGACCAATCCAGCAATGTTGCTATGAACATACGAATGCGGATTCTCCATAGCGTACCGAACACCAGCTTGAGCAGCCAAATGCATAACATGTGTAAAAACAACAACATCAAACAATTTAGTCAACAGCTTGGAGTCATTAATATCTCCTTCCACCACCATTATCCCATGTTTCTTTAGCATCGACTTTCGAGCTTGCTTTAGCGACGGATCATAATAGTCATTAAAATTATCAATACCAACGACTCCGTCACCACGTTTCTTCAAAGCCAGAGCAACATGCGACCCAACAAATCCGGCAGCGCCGGTGACAAGGACAGCCATGCCACGTGGACGTTGGATGTTAGCAGAGCTGCGGACTTCTTTCTCCCAGCGGATGTCAGCCCAGGAAGCGGTGAAGTACGAAGTCGTGCCGACGTGGACAGAGGTTTGAAAACTGAGAAACGACGCCGTTAGAGCGAATATGAAGAGAGCCCAGATGAGGATTGAGCCAGTGGATGAGAAGAAGCGGATGAAGAAGGCGCGGTTGCTGTTATGGGTTCTCTCGATCTTGAACTTTCCGGGTGTTGATGGAAAGTGGTCGTCTTCATAAGTCCGCATCGCTAGCTAGCTAAGGCTGTTAGGGATCGGATTCCGATTGCTCTGTTTCGCTGGATCGATGGATGGTGAAACAGGAGAGACGAATCGAAGATCGCGGAGGAGATACGCAGAGAAAAAGACACGGAGAGAATGATGAGGGAAGCTGTCCGCGTAATCGATTTTGGTGAAAAAGTGGAAGCGGAGGGTAAAACCGTCAATTGCGCTTTATATTTAACAATATATATTGGTTGTTTTATATTTTCAAAATTGATTAATGATGAGTACTGATTGTCTGGGATCTGACACATTTAAAACGTTTGTACATTCTATTTTTGTTGATATTTGTTTAGGGTTTGGAATTGTTTAACTACTAGTGTGTTGGGTTTAACAAATAACAACACATAATCAAATAAACATATGTAAATATGTAATTAATGAGAAAAATCCAAATAAAAATTTGAGAATTTCAACCTTTGGATGGCTTTTAGTTTTAATTAGTTGATCAAGTTATTGCCTTGTCATCGCCTACTCTTTCCACTTTACTTAATTACCCTGATGATGCATGCAGTTTCACTTTATTTTTTTGGTTTATCAAGATTCAAAAATACAACAATAATTTTTTTTAAATTATGAAACATCAATATCTGAAACCAAAAATCGAATGACCGATCACAAGACGACGGCTTCTTGTGATCAAATTACAACAATAACGGTCTAGCGGTTAGTCACTTGGTTTCGTTCGAGAAGTTGATGGTTCAAGGCTTCAAGCCCTTCTGAGTACATTTTCGCATTTAGTCTAGCATTGTCCAGTCCTTGAGCGATGAACTAAATATTAATTAAAAAATACAAAAATAATTAATTCAAACTATCTTACCTTTTCAATGAATTATTTATTTATTTTAATATAAATAACTAAGACAATAATTGTATTTCATCGATAAAGTGATATGACCAGAAAATAGGGCTAGTATTTTGTCGTAATTACGTTATTGCCCCGAGGGTATGTCGGGAATAGGACAACCGGTCAAACTTCTGAATTGTTCAATTCATCGCTCTCACCCGCAGCGTCCTCTGCTTCATCATCCGACATCGAACGTCACCGATCCGATACAAAATGGCTGACGAAGAGGTAATGCCAATCGATTCATGCTCTCTATCTCAACCTTTATTGTTTATTTCAATGAGGCTATTTCGTCTATTAACGTATGTAAAATTATGAATCAGTATGCTGTCGGTTGTTTTGAGATTAGGTTGAGATATCCCTTTTGGAGTTTTGATTTCTATAGGGATTGATGAATATGATTAGAAACGGAGGGATTTCGATGTTTCGGATGTGATTGGCTAAAGCGGGCATGTTGGGTTAGTTGTGGTTTCAAATGATCTTAATTAAATGTGCAAATTTGATGAAAACATGTTATTTTTATTACTACGCTGAGAGGTCGTAGTAATAAGTACAGCGAGTAAAATGATGCATTGTGTGAATCACGTTTTTCCTATGCGGAACTAAGTTCATGGAACATCAAGTTTTTGGCTTTTTTAAATGAACTTGGAGTTGCACTCTTTGTTAGACGGGTTTGTAACAGCATGATCTGCTGTTGTGTGGCTTGGGTAGGATTAGTATTGGTATCTCTGCATCTTGGATTCGAAACTCCATGGGATGGGATGTCAGATGTGGTTAAAAAGCATTATTTGATATTTGATCTGATTTTGAAGCATTTTTATGTTGAAACACAGATTTGCCTCTTACAATCTTCTCAAGGATATGTATGTGTGTCTTCATTTGGTGTGTACAATAATTTTCTCTCATTGGTGGGTGACATTGTTGAAAATATGGTATTACTTGGATATACGACATTTACAGAATTTATGTACTCTCATGAGAATATAGCAGATAAGGATACTGAGCTGTATATGCTCTTATTTAGTGGTGACATGTGGCTTTACCAAGTGGTTGACTACATACCACTCTAATTGATGGAGTTGTTTTAATCGTATGTTAAATAACATTTTGCAGATTGTACTCAAAACAGCACCAGCTGATTTTCGATTCCCTACAACCAACCAAACAAGGCACTGTTTTACTCGTTACATCGAGTTTCACAGGTAATATTTTGATTAGAAACTCATATTTTTTATTCAAAAGAAGTTTTTGATGTAGAAATTGCATGGCAGGTGTTTAGCAGCGAAGGGGAGGAGTCTGGTGAATGTGAGAAGTTTGCGAAGTACTACCGTTCCCTTTGCCCTGGTGAATGGGTAAGTTCAGTTAGATAGGCTTCAAGATATCCTTGGTGGGCTTAAATTATTGATATTGTTTCTTGCTTTCAGATTATATTTCGCTTCCATGAAATCTGTCATATAATAATGGCTGATTCTCTGTGGTAACCGCATTCTACATTTATACACAATTTCATGCTCGAATACAGTTGAACTGCATGTTAACACTTAACATTAAGATAGTGGGTTTTGTCATCTAATTTCTTACATAACTCAAATTTGCTAGTTACAAAATAATTATAGCCTGAGTGTATGCTTGCCACAACTTTCCATGATGTCTTTTTTATACTTTTGTCTCTCCATTAATACGGAATATATTAGAAGCTCAGTGACTATGATCTGTCTAGTTACATTCACTGTTCTCAATCACTGCATTACTTGCTGCAGGTCGACAAGTGGAATGAGCAAAGGGAGAATGGAACCTTCCCTGGTCCTCTCTAAAGCAACATTATGTGAAGTTCATTTGATTTCTATTGTTGTGTCCCGGCATGGCTGAAAGCCTGTTGTTGTGACTGGCTAGGTTATGATAACCGACTATCATTTAATTTCTTCATATTCTTGAATAAAACGGTGATTTTTACGCATTATGCTGTTCACTTCAATTCACACATTTTCTGTAGTCCCAGACTCCCAACGATTTGACTTAAGCAACACAGCAAAACATGGAGCAATACGAGTGTTTGTGTCTGTCAGGTTTCCACAAACATTCGGCCTTCATGGTATATTATTATTTGGATCTTAAAACAGTTTTAGAGACTTTTGGCATGTTCTGAAACACTTGAACAGTAACTTGCAAGATTTACTCATTGTTTGATTCTTAAATATCCAGAAATATAAGATCAAGATCGTTAGTAATTAACTTCATAATTTTTCTACATAAATTATCAAAAAATAAACCATTTAAATAATGCTATTAACTTCCTAGTTTCTTGAAAGCCAGCAGATATTAGTTACTGAGAGAATGATTTGAAACTGAAACCAGGGTTTGAAATAAAATGATCAACTTATGGGAATAACAAATATCAGTAATAAATATTGAAAATCATTGAGAAGCTCCATTGGATCAAACAACTACAAGCAGGCTAGGCTCCGCTCCAACCACCAAAACTATTCAAACTTTCTTAATTTAAATAAAAAACTTCTAACCCTGCAGTTACATTCCAAGTCAGTCAACTACATGGGAGTCTAAAAAAAGGATAGCAACCCCAACGCTGTCATGCAAAAGGGCCTGTTAGCTAAAAAAGTCCAGCTATCACCTTTGTTTAGAGCATCTCCAATGGAGATAGCTAAAATGAATATGTAAAAAATATTATTATATTAGTTATGTATAATTTGAATGATTAAATATGCATTGAGCTCCAATGGAGTTATGTAAATGTGTATGCATTTTGTTAGAAATATGTATAATTTAGGCATAATAGTTATAGAGAATGAGTTAAATTTGATGAGTGAAAAGATGGTTATGTATAATTTTAGCTAACTAGTCTTATTTACATTACCCCATTGGAGGGTGACATATGTATATGATTCTCTATTTATAATGTCACCTAAGCATTTTTTAGCTAATAGTCTTGTTTACATAACTCCATTGGAGATGCTCTTACAGAATCAGATAAAAATCACTCTCTCCAACGCACCGTTCAAATTATCTATAATTTTGAAGAAGCAGCTACCTGTTCTTCAAATCTACTAGTGTATGTTGCTTCTCTATTTTCATTGGGACTCACTGACTCTCTTTTTTTATGTATTTCATGGGCTATGGATGGTAATGAAGAGGGCGATGTTGGTTGTGTGGGTAGGCAATGTTGCATGGTTGCTGGTGATTTGTGTGGGTGATGTCGAAGGGGTTTTGAGTTTAGATCTTCTTGTTCAAATTCATTTTATCTGGTTTTCGGGTTTTTGAATTTGAATCTTTTCACTTTCGATTTTGTGTTTTTTGAATATTGAACTTTTCAATTTAGGGTTTGATTGTGGCAGCACAAAATAGGCAGGAGTGTAAATAGTAAATTGAAAAGATGAGTACAATAAAATTTATATCATAATTTATAATTATACATAACCATTTACATATCCCCATTGAAGCACAAATTGTTTGCAATCTTCAAAATTATACATAATTAATATAAATGAATATTTTACACAATCAGTTTACATTTTTGCGTTGGGGATGCTCAGAAAATAAGAATAGATCACCACTACTTCCCTGTACTAGACACTACTTAAAACAAACTTGCCTAAAAGAGACCATGAAAACTAGCAAGCAAACCCCTTTTGCTATATGAGGTCTAAACACACAGATAAAAGAAGCAAATGTAGCATGTAGAGAGGATACATTAGAAATCAAAACCCTGTTGATGGAAAAAGAAGTCTAACAGTACAGATAGTATATTATAAAAAGCTATTGATCTATAAAAGAATATGGTACCCTAGGTGTTTACCATTGTAATAGCTGGTAGTGACCTGAACTATCATCTGTAAAATGCGGACTAAAAACAAAGAAATATGCAGTCAAAGCAGGAGGAGAGGAGAATAGAAAGTTAAAAACAACAATGCAGCAAAATCTAGAGAGGATGCGAGAAGCTTATTTCAAACTTTTTTATTTATTTTGCTTAACTATTAGTCTGATCATCTTCGACACCAATGCCAAACAAAACACCTGCATACTTCTCAATTGACCCTCTAAAATAGATTTCTCTCAGTTTCGTAAATGTAAAACACGTGAGCAAACTATCTGAACCAGCCAGATGAGAAGTACCGACTCTTTCGATTCCCAAGAGAGTAGCAAGCTTGTCTAATCCACCATAAAGCCCATCGCAAAACCTCATCATATGTTTGATATCATAAACGACAGGGAAAAACGCCTTTATCAACTCAAAGAAGTCTGATTGTGTTTCTGGAATATTCCTGCCAGTAAGCAACTTCACCAAGTACCCAAAGTCATAAGCACTATGAAAAGTAACCCAATGCACATCTTCATTCAACACCACTCCAGAAGACATCAGCAACTCCCCAAACCGACAAGCATCCACTCCCTTCTTAACATTCTCCTTAAAATCAATCCCACTTTCGCGCAACAGATCAATGGACTGGTTAGCAAACATATCCGTCTCAGGATTAAACTCACAAAAATTGAACTGCCACACACAATACTTTCCAGTGCCACAAGTCGGCAGATTTCCATTAGCATCCGAAAAGGTAAGACCAAGTTGAATCAACTTTAAAAGGTCGACATTAGCTCTCATGCTTTGGAAATGAAACTCATTAGAGCTCTTGCACTCAACAATCGGACGGAGTATGATTCCAGGAAACTCAGTGTCCATGGCAACAAATGGATAGTCATCAACAATTTCTCGAATTAGCGCAAATTCCGCATCCAAATTATGACTCCAAACTTCTCTTATCTCAATAGAATCTTTACCATAAGGAACTGGCATTTCTTCCTGCTAACCAAACAATGCAGCATCAACCCAAAAACCTGCAAAATATAATTAACCATCAAAAAATAAAACTTCCAGAATCCAAAAAACACAGATCCATCCCCAAAATTAAAAAAATCTCAACCGAAACCCTAATTCCCAAAATTTGAAGAAAAAAGCATACAAAGGAAATTCACAAATCGGGGAAATCGAGATGTTACCTAGAGAAGATCAAGCGCGCTATGAAACGCCCGGAGACTGAGAAGCGGTGAATGGAGACCGAGAAGGCAAAACCGTCTTTCACTTTTCGTATGAGAAAAGCAAAAGAGAGCGATGTGAAATTGAAAAAAGTGAAATTGAAACACGAGCGAAAATGAGAGCTTTCACGATGTTTGTTCGTATGTGAATCGATTCGAGCAATTGAGGAACGCGGAGGAGCTCGAATCTCACCGGGAGCAGTGAGATCGAGGAAGCGAACGCTGCACGATGAACGCGAGTGAGCTTTTATAGACAAGACGATTCGCTTACAATTAAATCCATTATTATTTTATTTAAAATTAAATTATATACGAAATTCCATTTTATGGAAAGTAAAACATGATTGGGCTTTGGATTCATGTCAAACCCAGTTTTCAAAAAAGGCCGGCCCAATTGAGTGCAATCTCTGAAGCTAGGGTTTCAAATCAACACTTGTTCATCTTCATCTTCACTGTGCATTTCTCCGACCTCGCCGCCAGCAGCTTTTTCGTACTCAGGTAACCATTCTATTTCCACTTCTTTTGTTCTTGTTGGACTTTAAGAATGTTTTTGATGATTTCAAGGATAGAAAAATCAAAGCTTTATGTCAATTAATGTTGTTGGGTGTGTGGATATTTTGGTGTAATTTGATGTTATTCTGTGTTCGTTATTGCAGATAGTGAAGAGGAGACTTTAGCTGAATCAGAGCCTGCAGAATGTCAGGGTATATAAATTTATGAATTAAGATGATAAAGCTAATTTTTTGTGTTTGGCTGTTGCTACGTTTGTGGTTGATTAGTATCGAATTAATTTTGTATCTTTTGTTTATAAATGTGCTGCAGTTAAATTTATATTTTCGATAAGGATAAGATTGCACTCATTTGAAATAACTAAATGTTGTGCATTTACCAAAAATATTTAATATATGTTTATGATCACACTACAACAATGATTTATTCCCACCACTAACTGCATGTTTGTTTTCTAAAACATTCGTATTAGCAATTGATTGATGTGTTGTTTCACTTGCAATTTGATGATCATAGATGTTGTTGATGGTATCTTTAATAATACATAAAGATCATACATGCTGTTGACCATAGCGTACCATAGATTCAATTCGATGACTGTAGATGTTGTTAAGAATAAGTAGTTTCACTTACAGTCACTTGTAATTAATAGTATCTTTGCGTATAATAAGTAAAGAAATCTATATTGCAGTTGATCTGATTAGTTCCAGGTCTTTTAATGTTAGCTTTATATTTTGGTACACTATCTTTGGTACTCTATCAATTGCAGAGATGAAAGTACCCCTGTTGTTGCTGAGGTTGCAGCCCCAGCCCCTGCTCTGGGTGAGCCAATGGACATCATGACAGCGCTACAGCTTGTCTTGAAGAAGTCTATTGCCCATGGTGGCCTTGCACGTGGCCTACATGAAGGTGCCAAGGTCATTGAGAAGCATGCTGCACAGCTTTGTGTGCTTGCTGAGGACTGTGACCAGCCAGACTATGTTAAGTTGGTTAAGGCACTCTGTGCTGATCATGATGTTAAATTGATAACCGTTCCTAGTGCTAAGACTCTTGGAGAGTGGGCTGGGGTGAGTCAACATTATAATTTGTTTCTGATTTTTGATGCTTCACTCTTATAAATATAAGTTAATTTAAAAAATTTATTTATTTCTGTAGCTATGCAAGATCGACTCGGAAGGTAAAGCAAGAAAGGTTGTGGGCTGCTCGTGCCTTGTTGTTAAGGTAATGATTTAACTCCCGCATTTGGTTTGATTCAGTATTTAAATAGCTACTCTATATATATCATTTTCCAAATAGTGTAATAAGTCAATCTTTATATTTGTTGAATATGGAAATACTTTTATCTATTACTTGTACCTTATAATTTTTCTATTGAATAGTTATGGAGATGCAGTTTTCTCAAGATTTTTGAAATGTTTTATTTGATTGATCATCTTGTTCCTTAACCATCTCTAATTTCGATCCTGTTTTTTACTTCCTTAAATTCTCAATTTGGAACTTTAAACCTTTCAGGACTATGGGGAGGAGTCAGAAGGTCTTCACATAGTTCAAGAATATGTGAAATCCCATTAATCAGCAATTCAGCATATTAAAGGGATTTTTACATCCACAAACTACTTCTTTGCCCCCTTGCCCATCTGAACTCATAAATGGCAGTTTGATGAATATTTATTCAGTTTTGTTCTCAGTGAGTCATTTTATTAAATTATAGATGCATGTCTCTTTTACAAAATTTCTAGTGACCTGGTAAGTTTGAGTACTGAGTGTTTATAATTTTCAAATTAATGGATATTAATTTCTAATGACATTTAATATGATGCCTTCACCTCTTAACCCATCATAGCTCAATAATGACAATGGATTGTTGAATTAAACAAGATACTCTAACTAAAATAGATACAGAGTTATGGTGAAATAGTGACCCTAGTTTTTCTTGCAATCAGCAGCAGGGTTAAATTGACATGGTTGAACACTCTAACTAAAATAGTACGAAAGATTACAAGTTTGAATTTGCTACTAAGTATTGTACTCCCTCTGTCCGCTAAGTTTGTCCACTTTTCTTTTTTAGCGTCTCCTAATGTTTGTCCACTTTCCTTTATTCTCCACCACACATTTTACTTTTTCACTCATTTACTTATTATTCATTTATTCTCAACCACACATTTTATACCTTCTTTCTATCTTAATTTGCGTGCAAATGGTGTTTTTGGACAAACTCACCGGGACGGAGGGAGTAATTGTTTAATAAAGTCACTCAGCAATCAACCATGAATCATTTTCATTGAAAAATATCAAGATATCATTTGATGAGATGAACAAAGAAAAGTCGATTAAATATGGTGGCTATGCATCTAATCATTAACAAACATCATCTTTGAATAAACATTATGCAATGAATTAGGCTTATCAGTTTTGGAGCTGTCAAGATTTGATGCCACATGAGATTTTATATGATCATTTCCAAGATGACGATAGAACAATAATAGAGACGTTTTTTGTTCCTTTACTCATGAAACAACCAACAAAGCAAGCAATACAATGGGAATGAAAAACTGCGCAAACCTCAAGATAAGCCACTTGTTATTTGTTGTGTAGGTGCAGGCATCCTTAGTCGTCCGTTTTCTCTCTTTTTGTATCAATATCGTCAAGTGTGGCCACTGGGAACAGCTACTAGCATCTGGTTTTCATGGGTCATTGTGTAACATGGAAATATGCGTCGTGTTATGGCCTATAGTCGAAGCACTCTTTGCAGATTCCTGAAATATACCAGTTCATGAGTTAAAAGACAAAGCTGAGCAAGAGAGTTAAACATTAAATGCAAAGTTTATCATGTGCAAAAGAAAGGCACAATAGATTTCTCTTCGCTAAACAGACTGAAGTATATATTAGAATTTAGAAGTACCCTACAAAGAAACAGTGGTTATACTTATGCGTGCATACAGGAATCTAATACTACTTTGCTTGCTTGTATCTTCATTTAATTTTATACTAGGTGGTCTCCATCACTGTTCCCCAAGATATTCAACAACATGCCAGCAAAAGGTTATCAGTTCTGAATTGATTTCGAACACATAATGTATGCTAATATGTTGACATATAAGCAAGTGAATGTACATGAACTCATCAAATCTTTACTCTTTTCCCCCATTGATTTACACTATTACTGTTTCCTTTATTAGGACAGCCTTATTTAACCAAAATCCGATATCAATCAATTCCCAATTGAAAAAGTTGAAAGATTTTTGCCAAAGTAAATGCGGTCACTGACAAGCAAACCCCCTAAGCATAACATAAGCTTAAAGGTGATATAACGCCCGAAAACATAATTTATTGATGACATTCCAATTCTGTAAAATAATAACTGGGAAGATATTGCGGATGATACAAAAGACACTTTAATAGAGAGACGTCCGTTCACCTGAGAGACTGATGAATCCTGTGATAAACTGATTCAGATTGAAATTCTATCAAGCGGGTACGAGTTATCAGCTGGAGAAATCCATAAAATATCCTTAAGGGCCGGTCGAAGTTCCTTGCTGCAGAAATTATTGTACTCCAGAGTATCACCACCATTCTTTTTCACTTCCACGACAATAAATGATGGCGCCACAGAGAATATCTCTGCCTCGATTGCCAACCTCCCTTTCCTTCCTCTTTCCTGCCCCTGCAGCCTCACAATTGAGTCATTACTATTGAAATTGAACTTTCCAGCCTTGGCCACCTCCTCCAGTCTCGAAACCACACTACTTGCTGGCCTTGAAGTGGCAAATCTTATATCCTTCCTCTCCTCCCTCTTTTTCTCTTCAAAAAGAGGCGAAAGATCAAACCCGTCAGACAAGGATATGATATGAAATGCATTCAGCTTCTCAGATTCCTTTCCTTTTGATGACACATCATTATTTGATTCAAGCTCCACATAAACAGATTTAGGGACTGATTTCTTAAACCAGGATGACTCCATGATTTTTGCACTGGTGATTCTTGTATTAGGATTGGGGTCCAGTAGTTTGGTTATCAACCTGCGTGCTTCAGATGAAAACCAAGGCGGACACTTAAAGTCCCCTCGGTAGATTTTCCTATACATGGACACCAAATTATCATCCTGGAATGGCAGAAATCCAGCAAGAAGCACATACAAAATCACACCACATGACCAAAGATCAGCTGTGGCTCCATTATACCCCTTCTTCCCAATCACCTCAGGTGCCACATAAGCTGGTGTTCCGCAAGTTGTATGCAACAGCCCATCCTGCTTCAAATGTTCAGTAAAAGCACTCAATCCAAAATCTGTCACCTTTAAATTACCATCATCATCCAACAACAAATTCTCTGGCTTCAAATCCCTATGATAAACTCCCCTACTGTGACAAAAATCCACGGCAGAAATCAACTGCTGGAAATAAACTCTAGCCACATCCTCCTTCACCTTCCCTTTAGCAATTTTCGCAAAGAGCTCACCGCCTCTTACAAGCTCCATAGCAAAGTAAATCTTTGACTTACTAGCCATGACCTCGTGCAGCTCAACTATATTAGGATGCTTCACCATCTTCATCACTGAAATCTCACGCTTCACTTGCTCAATCATCCCTACTTTAATCACCTTCTCCTTTCCTACCACCTTCATCGCCACGCTCTTCCCATTGTGTAGATTTCTCCCAAGGTACACCTTCGCAAATGATCCAGTTCCTAACAGCCTTCCCAACTCGTACTTCCCGCTCAGCGCCGACGAAGCTCCCGCCGCCGTCGCCGCGTGCTTATCTGCTCCTCCTCTCTCCGACATCTTCAAATTACAGCCACGAGAATGACTGCGAAACTAGCCGTCCTCAACGTGTTTCCGATGGCAGTTGCGGCCGCCGGGTGGTATGGTTGATGTTGAAGGAAGCTCAGTGAAGGCGACGGAATGACCACTCATCTCTCTGCATTCCCGTAAGGAGAATCGAAACCAGAAAATGTCGAAATTAGGGTTTTGAGAGAGCTTTGGAAGATCAATATTTGGGCATTTCGATTGCAGGAAATGGTTTATATATACAAACAGGAGGTTGTATTATAAAATGACGATTTTGCCCCTGAAGATGAAGGTTTTTCAGCTATTTAGAGGTTGCAATGGAAGGACGACACGTGTGGTTTTTGGTGGAACCGGCGGGTAATGATTTGATGTCATGTAGCGATCTGAGTTCACATGGTTGAGGTAGAGCTGTTCTGGAGAGGTTTGTTATGTGATGCATGTGTGGCGGCTACACGTATACGGTATGTTTATTTTACATTAATATCACTAGTCGAGTAGTTCATAGGATCACAATTCACATAATACTTGCTTAGTGTTCACGGTACGATTGTTATGAAATTTGACAAGTACTCAGATTGTATTCGAGCATTCGTGTAACTTTTATGGTGTGTTCACTTCGTCGAAATGGAATCCATTTCGTGGGAATGGAATGAAAAATTTAGACATAGTTTCATTTTAGATTCATCCTTTCATTCCATTCCAAGTGATTCCATTCTGACGAAGTGAACACACCATTATGGTTTATTGTGTTTTTTTGGGAAGAGAATCATGTCTTATGCACAAGTAAATTCGTAGATGTTTTAAACTAAATGTATGTTGGAGCAGAGATTCGAATCTGAACACTTATAACAACTTGAATATCCTTTTCATGATATTATCATGTATAATTTATTGAGAAAATTGTTGAATATTTTGATTTTAAGATAAATATAGTGTAATTTGATGACTTAGAGAACTATAATGAAATGTGATACATAACAAGTTTGGATTATAACGATTCAAATGGTTGTCCCAATCAAGTCCTTCATATGGTTTTAAAATCGACTCTCCCCAAGAGATGACAGATAATGTCAAATAAGAGGAGAATCCTGAAAATTTTAACTCACCAGGTGCAAATCATTTTAATTTTTAAGTCTAAGAACTTATTCATTACTTTCAAACTGCCCCAGCGTCATGCATGCAGAAGAAATAAATGACTACTAGATCGCATAATCGAAATCATGTAATGTCACACTGTTAGAGATTGAATACCATGTTCCCTGTGGGGCTGTTCACAACCTTTCTATCATTCACATGTACAATTATTTGTTTGGAAAACTACAAACAAGTTCATGTCAGAACAAATCACATTTTCAAATTTCTATCAATTGGACAAATTCATATGGTTTACTTCTTGATAAATTAGAATCTACAGTTCTTATATTGTGATAATATTTTCATATTTCTAACTAAAAGTGCAAATTCATGCTATTTAATTTATCGCTATATATATTTGCTTTTTTGATGCTTGAAAACCTTTAAATTTTAAGATCCCTTACCCTCCGTTTGGATGCGGAAAAAAGTAGTGGAAAGAAAATTTAAGAGAAAGTAATTTTCTACAGGAAAATTGAAAGGAAAAATTTATATTGTTCCTTTGCTAATTTTTCATTTTCCATAATTCAACCAAACACACTCAAATATTTTTCTTTAAACTTTTCATCAAATTTTATTTTCCACCCATTTTTCCATGCAACCAAACGGAGCATTAGGGTATATCACATTTTACTCTTTTTAGTTTCATTTTCTGATCGATAGATTAGCCATAATATTTAATCGTGTATTCATTATTTCCCGACGGCCGATCAGATAAACCCTCCCCCGTGACAGCGTAACCACTGTTGTTATTGGTCGATTATTGACCGGCAAGCTACCAATTGATACTCTTAGTTATGTTTCATTTGAGATATTAATTTTTATAATTGAAATAATTCCTATCAATGATCAAGCCACCAGAATCCATATAGGAATATCCAAATATTCATAAATATTACCGTTTATAAAATTTGGATATATAAATAATTTATTTTTTGCTGGATGCAGTTGTAAGGATCCAACAGACATTGGAACATTGAATGTTCCATTATTGAGATTCTTTAGGTCAAATTTGGTCTCCTACCCCCAGCCCTTTGGATCGGCCGAAGAGGGAAAGTGGCTACTATATATTATTG